>CM024757.1:118104654-118304654 GCA_014218235.1 Colocasia esculenta | reverse complement strand
CTCCACTTCACCGTCTCATTCATCACATCTTCACCACCATGATTGCGCCAAAGGATGGCAGTCGGGAGCTTGTGACCGAGGTTCACAAGTCCCTTTTCTACTTCATCCTCAAGGGCCATCAGATTAATTTACCTATTTTAATGCTTGACCTCATCAAGCAATGCTTTCGCAATCCCAAGAGGTCAATGTCGTACGCTTGCCATATCACCTCTCTCCTTACCTTCCTTGGCATCAACATTCCTGAAGGAGAGCTGGTTACTCTCAAATCCCGCAACTCCTAAGATCTCACTGCTGCCCATAGGATGGGCTATAAGTTGATTGACAGGAGAGTTACCAGGGCTCTTAGGGGTCAAGAGCCAGATGTGGAAGAGGAGTTAGCTGAAGATGATGCAGATGATGAAGACTCCTCTGTTGAGCCAATGGATGCTTAGGGTGGAGATGAAGAAATTCCGAAAGTGCTCGCACCACAGGTTGCTGCTCCGGATATGCAGAAATTCATGGCAGATCAGTTCGCCCAAATGTAGCATCACGTTACTACTGGCTTTGATCAACTCAATGCCCGCTTTGATCAGCTGACAGTGCATGTCAACACCAGAATGGATGCACTTGCTGTACTCACGTGCAAATTTAGCATCGGCTCACCCGACTCTCTACTGAGTTTCATGAGTTCTGTCACCCCCTGCTCCTGGGAATGACGATGTCTAGAGAGTCTAGGATTTAGCTTGGGGTCATCTGGTTTTTATTTTCACTAGGATTGGTTCATGAGTCTGTTAGTTCTGTCAGTTATGTCATTTCCCTTCTTTTGCTTTTCTTTATTTCATGCAATGGATGTCCTTTTTGTAACTGTGTGTACTTATTGATCAATGACTAAAAACACAGTTCTTTGCTTCATTCTTATCCATGTGTGCATGATTTCTCTTTTTGAATGTTGTCAAAAGGGGGAGAAAACATCAATTTAAATTTTGTCATCATCAAAAAGGGGGAGAATGTTGGGTTACAATGTGTGATGACGTGTGCATAAATATTTTTGATGATGTGTGACATAATTGATGTTGTGTAAATGCTGGAAAGATGACAAATTTGTGGTCAAGACATGGAAGAAATGAATAAATGAAATAATGCTTTTATTGATCACTTATGTATTCAGTACATCTCAATTACAATGAATGTTAATGTAGGTGTGAATGCATTCAAGACAAGCAACCAAAGACAAGTGCAAAAGACCTTCAAAAGCACTTCAAGTGGTCATGTGTCGACAGGCCCCAAGACATGTGTCGACAGATAGACCCATCCAGAATGAACAAGCTACTGGAAACACTTAAATTGCAGCATGTGTCGACAGCTAAAATGCACTTGTCAATAGATATAGGTTGACTGTTGACAGCCAGCAAATCGCCTGTCGATAGATAATGTTTTCCAGCAACATCATGGTCCTGGAAACCAGAAGTCTGTAGTAGGTGTCGACAGCTATCAAGTGCCCGTCGACAAACGCAGAGAAAAGTCAGATACGAGATTAAGATATGATTTGTATTGAGGTGTTTCCTTTAAGAATGACTCTCCATACTTGGACACCCTTATATATACATCATATGAAGGTATTTTCGCAGCAAGAAGCCACCATATCAAAACCCTAAGCAAAACCAAGAAGACAAGCATCTCTCTGCTGCTCTGCTTCAACTCTCCGTCCAGCGCGAGGAAGATCCATCTCACGAGCGGAGTTGAAGTCAGTCTATCCACAATTCAAGCTTCTCCATCATATGATCATCATCAACACAGAGCTTGGAGTTCTTCTGGATGACCACCATGAAGAGTTCACATCTGGATTTGTTTCTACATCTCAGAACTCTTCTCCCTCCATACTTTTCACTATTTTGTGTGTGTGGTAGTGGTTCGAGCATCCCTTGTGCTTGATCCATGTGTGTGGTGTTGTTTTGATTGCATGTTTACATCAGACAACGTACGTGTGTGTGTTGTAGAGTTGAACTTGCTTATAAGCAGTCTTTCTGTGTGTGTGTGTGTGCGACGACCCTCATTATACTAGTACGGTTATACCAACCCATGTCGGTATAGCGAGCGTCATCACAGTGGGACATTTACCCAACAATGACATTCAGCTGAGATACACGTGAATATAAGAACAGAGTAGCGCAAGTAAAAGAACCACTATCTTCATTTCATTCATCACCCACATTTAACATACATGTTTCGATAACATTTAAAGAGCTAAAAGTCCACATAATTTAAATTGCTGAAAATCAAATACATAGATGTCCATACTTATACATTCTTCCATGATAAGGCTAGTACAATGTTCAATTTACATACTATGATAATCACAAAATGTCACTAGTATTCCAACACTCTAATCTCCACGCTCGGAGTCGGTCTCCAACGTCTCCTCCACAAGTGTCTCGTCACCAACTACACCTGTACGCCGAAGCAAGTAGTGAGTCTAAATGACTCCACAAGTACTTCTACACATACCGTACATGCACATATCATAGTAGGTTCTACATACACATTCACAAGACACAACATGTAGCATGCTTGACATTAAATTTCACAACCTATCATGGTGATTCTACAATTTAAACACACAGACTATGCTTTCAGATTTCCTAAAATAGAATCACCTATCACATGCTTTCTATTCATTCCTCACATAAAAATCTACCTTCAACCAACTAAGACATGAAAGCCATTAACATGAATTCCCGAGCATGCATGAAAGGAAACATACCTAACATGGAATCTACACATTCCTACGCATATACGTAACCATTTTACATGCTTTAAGCTTGCTGGTTTTACATGCTTTAGCAACCATAATCTAACACATGAGAGCTACAACAACGATTAAATCACAACATATGAACAACCAAGTATGGAAGTTGTTTATATATGCTTAACAATTATCCCTAGCATGGATTCTAGGCATTTTGCATACATAAACATGATCATAACATAGTAAAGCTACTGTTTAAGCATGATTTCAGATTGTCATAACATGGATTACAAACACACATCCTCACATTTTGGTTTCACATTTTTACACAATTTCAAATTCGCATATTTCACACTTTACACATGCATTTTTACACATTGTTCACATTCACATTTTTCACATGAACACATACACATTTACACATTCACATTTTTCACATGAACACATACACATTTACACATTCACATTTTTCACATGAACACATACACATTTACACATTCACATTTAGTGCCGTGACACATATTCCAAACCACCAAAGAAGGACACAACACATCACATCACATAGACGCCATCTAGGCAATACAATGGCGACTCTTGGACTGCGCAGACCGGGAGAACAAGTCTCCACCCTAACCAGTGGTACTTGTCCACCTCCAGGATTTCCCCCTAATGCCCTTAGGGTCACAACACATTGAACCTTCTCAGGGGGACTTTTCCTTGATACGGTTCCACAGCCCTCTGTGGAAACAATGTCACACTTGGCACAATTTACACATTACACATTTTCCGATTTAAGCACTTAGTTTAGCACATGACACTCACATCTCACTCATTCACTCATTCACACACATGAGGCTCTGTTTTCCTGACATGACACTACAATTACAGAAATTTAGTGCTCAGGAAATTTCACTAATCAGGTTGCTATATACAAAATCAAGTCATTTTTACAACGGCATGCATTAGTTTCACATTTTTACATAGAAAATTCATATTGCATCATATACTTGTCCAAATGACCTGAAATTTTAACCACTAGTTGACTTCGGGTTTAGGATCCCACATGAAAACTTTCAGATTTTTCTAACCTAAAACGTAATTACAGAAAATCTAACATCGAATTCACATGCTATCCACAATTCAAGTTAGCATGGAGTTGAACACCAATCACAAATTTAACAACTCACTGTCTGAACCCTAGCATGCATAGAGCCACATGATTTATTCCCGAATTTATTGGGCAATACACAATTTACGGAAGATTTATCGTGACCTATGCATGATTTCTATTTCCCAAAATAGAAAATTCAATAAATCATACAAGCATGGAAAATTCCAGAAATTCAGAGCACAGACAGGGTGGTACATACATGGTCTACCAAAATTAGGGCAACATGATTTTACCACGGATTATCAGGATAATGGTGAGAACATACACATGAACATTCTTCCACATGCTTTCAAATATGTAAATAAGCTCTACCATCCACAAAATAAGTGTACATTCACATTCCCATCCATCACATTAGCTATTATACATAGCACATAAGAGATTACATTATATCCTCATCGTGAAACATATCGAAATTAATCATATAGAAGGGCAGAATAGCTTGATGTTCTGCTCAGATGAACTTAGCGGCAAGCTATGGCCGCTAATTTACTGTTAGCGGCATAATCGTTGGACGCTAAGCATGATCTTAGCGGCAAGGGATATTGCCGTTAAGGTCAGGTCTGTGCAAAACACAGACCCGAGCTCCAAAGATGGGGTGAATTTGGGGGTCTAGGACACGAGGGAAAATACATAAAAATGGTAAAACCATCCTAGACACATACATGAACACTATGGGTAGGGTACTTGCCTTTTAGGTATACTCCAAAGGGATCAAAAGGCTTGGTGAAGCTCTCCTTGGGCTGTCCCAAGAAGTTCCCAACCAGCCTTCAAGATGGCCTTCCTCCGGGTTCTTGAGCAAGCTCTAGTGCAATCTGAGGTCGGGGATGCCTTCCTCGATGATCCAACAAGCTCCTTGATGCAGCAGGTGGCCGGATCAAGCTTCAGAACTTCAGATTTTGGGTTGCAAAGGTGAGGGTTTATCACAGTCCGAAAATAGGGTTTCACTCCTTTCTCTTCCTCCTCTCTTGCAAAGGGGCAAAGAGAAGGCTTAGGGTTGTAAAAAAAATGGGTTTGTATATAGGAGAGGGGGTTCTCCTATCACGCAGGGGTGACAAGATGGCCTTTCAGACCGTTGGGGACAGCTCCCCAATGGTTGGGGTGGCTTGCTTCCGGAATTTCGGCTCTGCAATGCATGCAGGTCAGAGAAATTGGCGTCCACATTGCTGGACGTTGGACTTAGTGTTGGCGTCCATGGGGTTGACGCCGACACAACACTGACGTCTACAGATATTGACGCCAATCTGGCCTTCGGCCAGAACTCTATGACATGCAGAAACCATGCACATCATGTATATATACATGTAATATCTATATGGTATTGTGCACACACTACCATCAAGCAATACATACATTATTTATACCTAAATTATACACATACACACATAAGTATACTAATTAATACATACGTAGATACATACATACATACACAACATGAATTATTTACATGCAATTTAATAATGTAACAAAATTCGAGGGCCTTACACCCTCTCCCCCTTAAAGAAACTTCGTCCTCGAAGTTAGAACAACGCTACTCAAACAAAAGGGGATACTTCTTCTTCATCGCATCCTCAAGCTCCCAAGTAGCCTCCTCTCGCGAGAAGTTCCGCCAGAGAACTTTCAGCGACGCAATACTCTTGTTCCGGAGATACTGAACCTTCCGGTCAAGAATATCTACTGGTTGCTCGACATACGACAGATCTGGCTGAATCTCCACTGGTTCATGACTAATCACATGAGACGGATCTCGGACATACTTCCTGAGCATCGAAACGTGGAACACAGGATGAACACTAGCCAAAGCTGGGGGTAAGGCTAGCTCATATGACATGCTACCCAAACGTCTGAGAATCTCATATGGGCCAATGAACCTAGGGCTCAACTTACTATGCCTGCCAAATCTGACGACTCCTCGAGTAGGCGATATCTTCAAGAAGACATGATCACCAACCTCGAACTCAAGATCCTTCCTCCTGTTGTCGGCATAGCTCTTCTGTCTATCCTGTGCCGCAACAAGCCTCTTCCTAATAAGCTGGACCTTATCCGAAGTCTCCTGAACTAACTCCGGACCGATCAACTGCCTATCACTAGTCTCCTCCCAAGATAAAGGAGATCTGCAGGGCCTACCATACAACGCCTCGAAGGGGGCCATACCAATACTCGCATGAAAGCTATTGTTGTATGCGAACTCCACTAGAGGTAGATGATGCTCCCAATCATCCTTCCAATCCAAAACACACGCTCTCAACATATCCTCGAGCGTCTGGATAGTCCTCTCAGACTGTCCATCAGTCTGGGGATGAAATGCCGAACTGAGCTTCAGCTCTGAACCTAAAGCATCCTGAAGACCTTCCACAACCTCGAAGTAAATCTCGGATCTCGATCCAAAATGATCGACTTCGGCACACCATGCAATCTAATGATACCACTAACATACAATCTAGCTAAACTCTCTATTGACTGCTTCTTCTTCATAGGCAAGAAATGAGCAGTCTTCGAGAATCTATCTACAACTACCCAAATTGAGTCATTGCCCCTTCTAGATCAAGGCAAACCCGAAACAAAGTCCATAGTGACAGCTTCCCACTTCCACACAGGGATGTCCATCCTTTGCATAAGGGCGGATGGTCGCTGTCTGTAAGGCCCTCGAATTTTGTCCTTATTATTTTATTGTGTGCAATTTATGCTTGTGTATGTATATGCATTATCGTGTAAGTATTATGTATACATTATCTTGGTGTACTTATGAATGTATGTATATACTTAGTTGTATATATATATCGGTTGATTTCGTGACATAGTGAGTGTGTGCATTACACCCTATGTATTGCATGCATGAACTTAGGAGAAATTAGGGTTTTGCATGGTTTTGGGTTCTGGCCGAAGGGTTAGTCGACGTCAACATGAATGGACGTTCACTTATTGTTAACGTCCATATAGGTGGACGTCGATTATTAAGTCGACGGCCATATCGGTGGACGTCTATGTCCTGACAGACCAGTCTGCAGCAGCATGGTGTGCCATGCCTTTGATTGGGGATGCCAACCACCCCAACGGCTACCCCGACCTTCCCACCGACCTCTGCGTGGGTGAGAGGTTCTCCTCTCTAAAATGGCCCTTGTGACAACCCCCAAAGAGCTCTCTTGGCTCTTTGCAAAGAGATAAGAGAAAACCCTAGTGAGCTGTGAGAAAACTTGGAGTTTGGAGGCTTTGATCCGGCGATCCAAGGCTTCATCTGGAGATCTACTTCGACAAGGAGGGAGACAACACATCCGGCTACACATCCCCGACCCTGGATTGCAGAGGGGAGCATCACAGAGGCCGGAGTGGAGACATCTTGGAGGCTTCTTGGGACTGCCCAAGGAGAGCTTCTCCAACCATTTTGATCCCTTTAGGAGTTTTTCCAAAGGCAAGTAACCCTTTCACCTTGTCCATGTATGTGTCTAGGAGGTTTCTATCATTTTTATGGATTTTCCTCGTGTCCTGGATCCCCTACATTCACCATTCTTTAGAGCTCGGACTGTGTTTTTACACAGGTCCGAACTTGACGGCAAGATCTATTGCCGTTGAGATCTTGAGTCAGCGGCCAACGATGTTGCCGCCAACTCTTGTAAACGTCCATAGTATGCCGTTGAGTTCTTCTTGACAGAACAGTGA
The DNA here is from genome assembly GCA_014218235.1 of Colocasia esculenta. Classification (NCBI taxonomy): domain Eukaryota; kingdom Viridiplantae; phylum Streptophyta; class Magnoliopsida; order Alismatales; family Araceae; genus Colocasia; species Colocasia esculenta. The sequence continues at coordinate 118,297,101 of CM024757.1, read as the reverse complement.
ACTGTTCTGCCCTATATCTTTAATTTCCGGATTTCTACGCATGAGGATATAATGTAAATTTTATATGTTATGTAAAATAGATAATGTGATGTGTGTGAAATTTCCTGTATTTTTCTGTAGATGGCATAATTTATTAGAATTATTGAAAAGCATGTGTAGGAAAGAGGTTATGCATGTTAAATTTTGTTCCCATGATTTCTGAGGAATTAAATGCTGTAGAATTTTATGAACCATGTTTGTAGGTATCAGTCCATGCCCTGCAAATTTGGGAATTTTCCCATATTCATGTGAATTTTTATAATTCCTACAATGAGAAATAGAAAGCATGTGTAGACCTTGTGAAAATTTTAGTAAATCGTGTGTTGGGAAATAAAATTGGGAAAAATTTCTTGTGCCAATATGTATGTGTGGTTCATGACTGTGCATGATCAAATCTGAAATCCATGTCATGTTCTATGTTAACTTAGTTTATGAATGGCATGAAACTGAATGTTTTAATTTCTATAAATGCATGTGAATTCAGAAAAATGTGAAAATTTGTATGTGTGTTCCTATACCCGAAAACAGTATGTGGTTAAATTTTCAGGAAAATTTGATGACAGTAGCCTACACTATGAGATTTCCATGTGAAAATGAGTTATAAATACATGTACCATGATTAAGGTTAAATGATGTGCGTTCCAATTAATCCGTGAGGGCTACTAAATGCTTGATTTCTGTTATTAGTGGCATCATGCTAGGGAAGAACAGAACCATGTGCATAAACAAGAAAGTGTGAATATCATATGTAAAACGTGTGTTAATCGGAATGTGTAATGTGTAAAATGTGCCGTGTGTGACACTGCTTCCATAGAGGGCTGTGGAACTGTATCATGGAAAGGTCCCCATGAGAAGGTTCAATGTGTTAAGATATCCTAAGGGCATTAGGATGAAATCCTGGAGGTGGACAAGTACCACTGGTTAGGGTGGAGACGTGTTCTCCCGGTCTGCGCAGTGCCAAGAGTCATCACTGTATTGCCTAGGTGATGTGCTATGTGTTATGTGTATGTGATGTGTCCTTCTAGTGGTGGTTTGGACTATGTGTCACGGCAAATAAATTGTGAAATGTGAATGTGAACATGTGTAAAATGTGTATATGTGAACATGTGAATGTGAAATGTGAAATCATGTGAACTATTTATGTTAGAATGTGAACATGTGTGCATGTGAAATGTTTGAAAAATGAACCATGTGAAATATGGGAATGTGTAACCATGTGAAGTGAATGTGTTAGAGTATGAGACGATAATTCATGCTATGATATTTCTAATTCCATGTAAATTGCCATCATGTTATAGTCAAATTGGAAGTGTAGTTTTCATGTGATTAAATGAGTAGAAAGCATGTGATAGGGAGTGTTATGTGAAACATCTTAAACCATGTACCATGTGTTTTGACTTTGTAGAAATACCATGATAGGTTGTCTCTTATTGATGTTCAAGCATGCTGTATGATTGCCTGCAAATTGAAATAGTAGAACCTACTATGATGTATGCATGAATGATGTGTATGGAGTTACTTGCTGAGTCTTTTAGACTCACTCCTTGCTTCGGCGTACAGGTTTAGTTGGTGACACACTTTTGGAGGAGACCGTGGAGAGCGACTCCGAGCGTGGAGAGTAGCTTGTGGAGTTGACGTTGTGCCCTTTTTGTTTCATAGTATGTAAATTGTAGCTTGTATTAGAGTTATCATTTTGTAATTGTGGACAAATTATGTATTAAATGTAGAACTTTAATTTTGTGGACAATGTAGTTTGGTTTAATTTCAATTATGAAAGTTTAGTCCTTTAATTTGCTATATGGATCATGTATGAGAAATGTGGATGATGAAATGTGATGACAGTTAGTCCTTTACTTCCGCGACTCTGTGTCTATATTTGTGTATATCTCAATCATGTGATAGTGTTTGGGTAAATGTCCCACTGTGATAACCTTTACTATACCGACGTGGGTTGGTATAACCGTACCGGTATAATGAGGGTCGTCACAGAGATTGGTATCAGAGCAACCGATTGAGATCTTACATGAATATACATGAATCATCATCCTCATTGCATGCTAAATCTTTATAGATTGTCCACATGGGTAGAAACGACTAATAATGAATGGAAAAATAGATAAGAAAATGGTTAGGAAGCTTAGTAACCTAGCTCTAATTGGTGGCTGAAATTTTATTACAGCCATGGCTTCCCGTGGACGACGTGGAGGTGTGCCAGCTCGCGACGACGAGCAGAGGCGTGAGGAGCGGGCGGAGCAGCAGGCCCCGGCCCCACAGGGTCCTGTGCTTCCCCCACCACCGCCAGTGGACTATGGAGTATTTATGCAAGGTCTGGTGCAAGCCATGCAGACGCAGGCCCACACCCAGGCAGCACTCCAGGCCCAGTTGGAGGCCCAGGTAGAATAATAAAACAACCTAGTAGTTTGCTATTTAAATTGCATGATATTGTGTTTATTGTATATCGTTATTGTTTGGTGTAGCAGGCTCAGGCCCCAGCTCAGGACCATGGTGGACCTTCCATCATGGAAAGATTCAAGAGGATGCTGCCACCCTCTTTCAAGGGGGAGAGCGATCCGTTGCTAGCCGAGAGTTGGATGAGGGAGATCGAGAAGATCTTCCGGGCCATCAGGTGTGTGGATGAGGACAAGGTTACTTTAGCCACCTACATGCTACAGGTATGTGTTAGTTATGTGTTTCCTATTCCCTGTTAAGTTGAAGTTGTTTAGCGGTGCTTATGAAGGTTATGTTGCAGGAGAGAGCTGATGTGTGGTGGGCTTCATTACTACGTACACGGTTTGAGGACGGTGCGATTGATGTTGCTTGGGACGAGTTCGTGAGGCTCTTTCGGGCCAAGTTCGTCCCCGAGCACATCCAGGACAGGATGGAGCAGGAGTTCCTCACTTTGACTCAGGGCTCCATGACCGTACTCGAGTATGAGGCCAGGTTTGCAGAACTATCTAAGTATGCACCTCACATTGTGGCAGATGAGCGCAGGAAGGCAAAGAAGTTTGTGATGGGCCTTAAGCCATCACTGCGGACGAGGCTCGTAGCGTTTGATCATCGTACCCTGGACGAAGCCCTTAGCGCTGCTTGTAGGCAGGAAGGCGAGATGGAGCGGTACCTTGAGGAGAAGAAGGCTTCGCAGAAGAGACCAGCAGCCACTTTCCAGCGACAGGACAAGAGGAGAGCAGCATACCAGTCACCACAGCGCCCTGTGGTAGTCAGCAACACTCAGGTACCTTCTGTACGTTCCTCTGGTGACAAGAAGGAGTGCCCTCATTGTGGAAGGGCACATGGTGGTACGGAATGTTGGAAGATAGCGGGCAAATGCCTAAAGTGTGGGAGTAGCAACCACAAGATCAAGGATTGCCCCAGACTTCAGCAGGAAGCTCAGCGAGGAGCGCCAGTACCAGCAGTAGCGGCAGCCGCGCCAGCGACAGGACGACCAGGAAGGCCTCGAGCCCCAGCTCGAGTGTTTGCGTTGGCTCGTGAGGACGCCGAGCAGGCGGAGCATGTCACCGAAGGTACAGTTTTACTTTTCGGTGTGCACGCTCGGGTTTTGTTTGATACGGGTGCTACTCACTCGTTCATTTCCGAGCGGTTCGCTAGGCAGTTAGCCCTAGAGTCAGGCATAGAGTCTGAGGAGTTAGAGGTCCCTTTGTCTGTGCACACCCCTGCGGGTACGGTATCGACTAGGAAGTGCATTCCGTCGTTACCTGTGTGCATTGAGGATAGATTCCTAGATGGGTGTTTCTTCTTGCTAAAGATGAAGGATATGATTGTATCCTTGGTCTGGATTGGCTAGAGGAGCACTATGCGTTAGTGGATTGTCGTAGGAAGAAGATTGTTTTCCGCATTCCTGGTGAGGATGAGTTCTCTCATCCCTTGCCAAAGAACTTAGCGGGAAAGTTAGTTATCTCTGCCATGAAGGCGATGCGCATGGTGAACAAGGGTTGTGACGCATTTCTTGCCAGCGTTATGCTAGTACCCGATGCTGGTTCGTCACTGACTCTTGCAGAGATCGATGTGGTGCAGGACTTTCCAGATGTCTTTCCCGACGACTTGTCTGGATTGCCACCGGATAGGGAGATAGAGTTCACTATAGAGTTGCTTCCAGGCACCTCTCCTATCTCGAAGGCCCCATATCGGATGGCCCCTGCAGAATTAGCCGAGTTGAGGAAGCAATTGCAAGAATTGCTCGATAAGGGATTCATTCGCCCTAGCGTTTCCCCTTGGGGCGCACCTGTATTATTCGTCAAGAAGAAAGACGGGTCACTTCGGTTGTGCATTGATTATAGGAAGCTAAACCAGGTGACTGTGAAGAACAGGTATCCCTTACCTCGGATTGATGATCTGTTTGACCAGTTGCGAGAGGCATCAGTCTTTTCCAAGATTGACTTGCGATCTGGTTATCATCAGTTGAGGATTAGGAGTGAGGATGTGTCCAAGACGGCATTTAGAACCCGTTATGGACATTATGAGTTTTTGGTTCTTCCTTTCGGATTGACCAACGCCCCTGCAGCGTTCATGGATCTCATGAACCGGGTGTTTAGTCCGTATTTAGATAGCTTTGTTGTTGTGTTTATTGATGACGTGTTGGTCTATTCTCCGGATGAGGCCACACATCGTCAGCATTTGAGGTTAGTCTTAGAGGTTCTCCGTGAGCACAAGCTGTATGCGAAGTTCAGCAAGTGCGAGTTCTGGTTGCGCGAGGTTCATTTTCTCGGGCATGTTATCTCTGGCGCTGGTGTTGCAGTTGATCCAGCAAAAGTCCAGGCAGTTATGGATTGGGAGATTCCCAGGACCCTTCGGAGATTCGTAGTTTTATTGGGTTAGCTGGTTATTATCGGCGATTCATTGAGGGTTTCACATCCATCGCCGCCCCTTTGACAAAGCTGACCCGGAAAGGTGAGAAGTTCGTATGGTCTGAGGCATGTGAGCGTAGCTTTCAGCTATTGAAGGCTAAGCTTACTTCTGCTCCGGTATTGGTATTGCCTAGCGGTCTAGAAGGCTTTGCCATTTATACGGATGCATCTCAGATTGGTTTAGGCTGTGTGCTCATGCAGCAAGAGAGGGTAGTGGCTTATGCTTCTCGTCAGTTGAAGGAGCATGAGAGGAACTATCCGACTCATGATTTAGAGCTCGCAGCTGTGGTTCATGCACTAAAGATCTGGAGGCACTATCTTTATGGTGTCAGATTTGAGGTGTTTACCGACCACAAGAGCTTGAAGTATCTTTTCTCCCAAAAGGAATTAAACCTGAGGCAGAGAAGATGGATTGAGTTCTTGAAGGACTATGACTTCGACCTTCAGTATCATCCTGGAAAGGCGAACGTCGTAGCGGATGCTCTTAGTAGAAAGAGGTCTTCGCTCCAGCAGGATTGGAAGATGTTGGAGGATGCAGCGTGCTCTATGACCGAGTTAGAGCCATCGTTGTGTCAGGCTTTTGTAGCTCAGCTATCCCTTAGATCCTCAGTCTTGGATGAGGTGATTGAGCAGCAGAAAGCCGATCCTAGATTGTTAGAGTTAGTGGGTAAGGCGGGCATTGCTCGTGATGAGGACGGTGTGATTAGATTTCAGCACCGTGTTTGTGTCCCCGATGTGGTAGATGTCCGTGAGCATGTGTTAGCGGAGGCTCATAGATCGCGATTCTCTATTCATCCGGGTAACACTAAGATGTATCAAGACCTGAAGAGATCATTTTGGTGGTCCGGCATGAAGAAGGATGTTGCGGATTATGTGTCTAGATGTCTAGTATGTCAGCAGGTGAAAGCCGAGCGGCAGCGACCATCCGGCCTTATGCAGAGGATGGATATCCCCGTATGGAAGTGGGAAGCTGTCACTATGGACTTCGTTTCGGGTTTGCCTCGATCTAGAAGGGGCAATGACTCGATTTGGGTAGTTGTAGATAGATTCTCGAAGACTGCTCATTTCTTGCCTATGAAGAAGAAGCAGTCAGTAGAAAGCTTAGCTAGACTGTATGTTAGCGGTATCGTTAGATTGCATGGTGTGCCGAAGTCGATCATTTCGGATCGAGATCCGAGATTTACTTCGAGGTTGTGGAAGGGTCTTCAGGATGCGTTAGGTTCGGAGCTTAAGCTCAGTTCGGCGTTTCATCCCCAGACCGATGGACAGTCCGAGAGGACTATCCAGACGCTCGAGGATATGTTGAGAGCGTGTGTTCTGGATTGGAAGGATGATTGGGAGCGTCATTTACCTCTTGTGGAGTTCGCATACAACAACAGTTTTCATGCTAGTATCGGTATGGCTCCATTCGAGGCGTTGTATGGTAGGCCTTGCAGATCTCCTTTATGTTGGGAGGAGACTGGTGATAGACAGCTGATTGGTCCGGAGTTAGTTCAGGAGACTTCGGATAAGATCCAGTTGATTAGGAGGAGGCTTGTTGCGGCACAGGATAGACAGAAGAGCTATGCCGACAACAGGAGGAAGGATCTAGAGTTCGAGGTAGGTGATCATGTCTTCTTGAAGATATCGCCTACGCGTGGTGTCGTCAGGTTTGGCAGGCATAGTAAGTTGAGCCCTAGATTCATTGGCCCGTATGAGATTCTCAGACGATTGGGCAACGTGGCTTATGAGCTAGCTTTACCCCCAGCTTTGGCTAGTGTTCACCCTGTTTTCCACGTATCTATGCTCAGGAAATATGTCCGAGATCCATCTCATGTTATTAGTCACGAGCCAGTGGAGATCCAGCCAGATCTGTCGTATGTGGAGCAACCAGTAGCTATTCTTGACCGGAAGGTTCAGCACCTCCGGAACAAGAGTATTGCGTCGGTGAAAGTTCTATGGCGTAACTTCTCGCGGGAGGAGGCTACTTGGGAGCTTGAGGATGCGATGAAGAAGAAGTATCCCCTTTTGTTTGAGTAGTGTTGTCCTAACTTCGAGGACGAAGTTTCTTTAAGGGGGAGAGGGTGTAAGGCCCTCGAATTTTGTCCTTATTATTTTATTGTGTGCAATTTATGCTTGTGTATGTATATGCATTATCGTGTAAGTATTATGTATACATTATCTTGGTGTACTTATGAATGTATGTATATACTTAGTTGTATATATATATCGGTTGATTTCGTGACATAGTGAGTGTGTGCATTACACCCTATGTATTGCATGCATGAACTTAGGAGAAATTAGGGTTTTGCATGGTTTTGGGTTCTGGCCGAAGGGTTAGTCGACGTCAACATGAATGGACGTTCACTTATTGTTAACGTCCATATAGGTGGACGTCGATTATTAAGTCGACGGCCATATCGGTGGACGTCTATGTCCTGACAGACCAGTCTGCAGCAGCATGGTGTGCCATGCCTTTGATTGGGGATGCCAACCACCCCAACGGCTACCCCGACCTTCCCACCGACCTCTGCGTGGGTGAGAGGTTCTCCTCTCTAAAATGGCCCTTGTGACAACCCCAAAGAGCTCTCTTGGCTCTTTGCAAAGAGATAAGAGAAAACCCTAGTGAGCTGTGAGAAAACTTGGAGTTTGGAGGCTTTGATCCGGCGATCCAAGGCTTCATCTGGAGATCTACTTCGACAAGGAGGGAGACAACACATCCGGCTACACATCCCCGACCCTGGATTGCAGAGGGGAGCATCACAGAGGCCGGAGTGGAGACATCTTGGAGGCTTCTTGGGACTGCCCAAGGAGAGCTTCTCCAACCATTTTGATCCCTTTAGGAGTTTTTCCAAAGGCAAGTAACCCTTTCACCTTGTCCATGTATGTGTCTAGGAGGTTTCTATCATTTTTATGGATTTTCCTCGTGTCCTGGATCCCCTACATTCACCATTCTTTAGAGCTCGGACTGTGTTTTTACACAGGTCCGAACTTGACGGCAAGATCTATTGCCGTTGAGATCTTGAGTCAGCGGCCAACGATGTTGCCGCCAACTCTTGTAAACGTCCATAGTATGCCGTTGAGTTCTTCTTGACAGAACAGTGAACTGTTCTGCCCTATATCTTTAATTTCCGGATTTCTACGCATGAGGATATAATGTAAATTTTATATGTTATGTAAAATAGATAATGTGATGTGTGTGAAATTTCCTGTATTTTTCTGTAGATGGCATAATTTATTAGAATTATTGAAAAGCATGTGTAGGAAAGAGGTTATGCATGTTAAATTTTGTTCCCATGATTTCTGAGGAATTAAATGCTGTAGAATTTTATGAACCATGTTTGTAGGTATCAGTCCATGCCCTGCAAATTTGGGAATTTTCCCATATTCATGTGAATTTTTATAATTCCTACAATGAGAAATAGAAAGCATGTGTAGACCTTGTGAAAATTTTAGTAAATCGTGTGTTGGGAAATAAAATTGGGAAAAATTTCTTGTGCCAATATGTATGTGTGGTTCATGACTGTGCATGATCAAATCTGAAATCCATGTCATGTTCTATGTTAACTTAGTTTATGAATGGCATGAAACTGAATGTTTTAATTTCTATAAATGCATGTGAATTCAGAAAAATGTGAAAATTTGTATGTGTGTTTCTATACCCGAAAACAGTATGTGGTTAAATTTTCAGGAAAATTTGATGACAGTAGCCTACACTATGAGATTTCCATGTGAAAATGAGTTATAAATACATGTACCATGATTAAGGTTAAATGATGTGCGTTCCAATTAATCCGTGAGGGCTACTAAATGCTTGATTTCTGTTATTAGTGGCATCATGCTAGGGAAGAACAGAACCATGTGCATAAACAAGAAAGTGTGAATATCATATGTAAAACGTGTGTTAATCGGAATGTGTAATGTGTAAAATGTGCCGTGTGTGACACTGCTTCCATAGAGGGCTGTGGAACTGTATCATGGAAAGGTCCCCATGAGAAGGTTCAATGTGTTAAGATATCCTAAGGGCATTAGGATGAAATCCTGGAGGTGGACAAGTACCACTGGTTAGGGTGGAGACGTGTTCTCCCGGTCTGCGCAGTGCCAAGAGTCATCACTGTATTGCCTAGGTGATGTGCTATGTGTTATGTGTATGTGATGTGTCCTTCTAGTGGTGGTTTGGACTATGTGTCACGGCAAATAAATTGTGAAATGTGAATGTGAACATGTGTAAAATGTGTATATGTGAACATGTGAATGTGAAATGTGAAATCATGTGAACTATTTATGTTAGAATGTGAACATGTGTGCATGTGAAATGTTTGAAAAATGAACCATGTGAAATATGGGAATGTGTAACCATGTGAAGTGAATGTGTTAGAGTATGAGACGATAATTCATGCTATGATATTTCTAATTCCATGTAAATTGCCATCATGTTATAGTCAAATTGGAAGTGTAGTTTTCATGTGATTAAATGAGTAGAAAGCATGTGATAGGGAGTGTTATGTGAAACATCTTAAACCATGTACCATGTGTTTTGACTTTGTAGAAATACCATGATAGGTTGTCTCTTATTGATGTTCAAGCATGTTGTATGATTGCCTGGCAAATTGAAATAGTAGAACCTACTATGATGTATGCATGAATGATGTGTATGGAGTTACTAGCTGAGTCTTTTAGACTCACTCCTTGCTTCGGCGTACAGGTTTAGTTGGTGACACACTTTTGGAGGAGACCGTGGAGAGCGACTCCGAGCATGGAGAGTAGCTTGTGGAGTTGACGTTGTGCCCTTTTTGTTTCATAGTATGTAAATTGTAGCTTGTATTAGAGTTATCATTTTGTAATTATTGAAAAAATATGTATTAAATGTAGAACTTTAATTTTGTGGACAATGTAGTTTGGTTTAATTTCAATTATGAAAGTTTAGTCCTTTAATTTGCTATATGGATCATGTATGAGAAATGTGGATGATGAAATGTGATGACAGTTAGTCCTTTACTTCCGCGACTCTGTGTCTATATTTGTGTATATCTCAATCATGTGATAGTGTTTGGGTAAATGTCCCACTGTGATAACATTTACTATACCGACGTGGGTTGGTATAACCGTACCGGTATAATGAGGGTCGTCACACTGTCGCTCGGCCTGCTGGCATCGGGATACATAATCCGCTACATCCCTCTTCATACCGGACCACCAAAATGATCTCTTCAGATCCTGGTACATCTTCGTGTTACCCGGATGAATAGAGAATCACGATCTATGAGCCTCCGCAGACGTCTTAGGGTCGGCTCCCTGATGCTCGATCACCTCATTCAAAAAACCGAGGACCTAAGAGATAACTGAGCTACAAAAGCCTGGCATAGGGATGGCTCTAACTCAATCAACGCGCAAGCCGCATCTTCCAACATCTTCCAATCCTGCTAGAGAGATGGCCTCTTTCTACTCAGAGCATCTGCTACAACATTCGCCTTTCCAGGGTGATACTGAAGGTCGAAATCATAGTCCTTCAAGAACTCAATCCATCTTCTCTGCCTCAGGTTTAATTCCTTTTGGGAGAAAAGATACTTTAAGCTCTTGTGGTCGGTAAACACCTCAAATCTGACACCATAAAGATAGTGCCTCCAGATCTTTAGTGCATGAACCACTGCTGCGAGCTCCAAGTCATGAGTCGGATAGTTCTTCTCATGCTCCTTCAACTGACGAGAAGCATAAGCCACTACCCTTTCCTACTGCATGAGCACACAGCCTAAACCAATCCGAGATGCATCCGTGTAGATAGCAAAACCCTCTACACCGCTCGGTAAGACTAACACCGGGGCTGTCGTGAGCTTAGTCTTCAATAATTGAAAACTACTCTCACACTTCTCAGGCCAAACAAACTTCACTCCCTTTCTGGTAAGCTGAGTCAAAGGGGCGGCGATGGACGAAAATCCCTCAATAAATTGCCGATAATAACCAGCTAAGCCAATAAAACTACGAATCTCCGAAGGGGTCTTGGGAATCTCCCAATCCATAACTGCTTGGACCTTTGCTGAATCCACTGCAACACCAGCACCGGAGATAACATGCCCGAGGAAATGAACCTCGCACAACTAGAAATCGCACTTGCTGAACTTAGCGTACAACTTGTGCTTATGAAGAACCTTTAACACTAACCTCAAATGCTGACGGTGTGTGGCCTCGTCCGGAGAGTAAACCAACACATCATCAATAAACACCATAACAAAGCTATCTAAATAAGGCCTAAACACCCTGTTCATGAGATCCATGAATGCTGCAGGGGCATTGGTCAATCCGAAAGGAAGGACCAAAAACTCATAATGTCCATAAGAGGTTCTAAACGCCGTCTTGGACACATCCTCACTTCGAATCCTCAACTGATGATAACCAGATCTCAAGTCAATCTTAGAAAAGACTGATGCATCTCGCAACTGGTCAAACAAGTCATCAATACGAGGTAAGGGATACCTGTTCTTCATAGTCACTTGGTTCAGCTTCCTGTAGTCAATGCAAAACCTAAGTGACCCGTCTTTCTTCTTGACGAATAATACATGTGCGCCCCAAGGGGAAACACTAGGGCGAATAAATCCCTTATCAAGTAACTCTTGCAACTGCCTCCTCAACTCGGCTAACTCCGCAGGTGCCATCCGATATGGAGCCTTCGAGATAGGAGAGGTGTCCGGAAGCAACTCTATGGTAAACTCTATCTCTCTATCCGGTGGCAAACCAGACAAATCATCAGGAAAGACGTCTGGAAAATCCTGCACTACCTCAATCTTTGAAAGAGTAGGTGACTCATCAGCCTCTGGTACTAATACCACGCTGGCAAGAAAAGCGTCACAATCCTTGTTCACCATGCGCATCGCCTTCATGGCAGAGATGACCAACTTTCCCGCCAAGTTCCTTGGCAAGGGATGAGAGAACTCGTCCTCACCAGGAATGCGGAAAACAATCCTCTTCCGGCGACAATCCACTAACGCATAGTGCTCCTCTAGCCAATCCAGACCAAGAATAGCATCATAGTCCTTCATCTTTAGCAAGAAGAAACACCCATCTAGGATTCTATCCTCAATGCACACAGGTAATGACGAATGCACTTCCTAGTCGATACCGTACCCGTAGGGGTGTGCACAGACAAAGGGACCTCTAAATCCTCAGACTCTATGCCTGAATCTAGGGCTAACTTCCTAGCGAACCGCTCGGAAATGAACGAGTGAGTAGCACCCGTATCAAACAAAACCTGAGCGTGCACACCTAAAAGCAAAACCGTACCTTCGGTGACATGCTCCGCCTGCTCGGCGTCCTCGCGAGCTAAAGCAAACACTCGAGCTAGGGCTCGAGGCCTTCCTGGTCTTCCTATAGCTAGCGCCGCTGCCGCTACTGCCGCTGGACTCCCTGCTGAAGTCTTGGGCAATCCTTGATCTTGAGGTCGCTGCTTCCGCACTTCAAGCACTTGCCCGTAATCATCCAACATTTGGTACCACCATGTGTCTTCCCACAGTGGGGACACTCTTTCTTCACACCAGGGGAACGTACAGAGGGTACCTGATAACTGCCGACTGTCACGGATCGCCGCGGTGTCTGGTACACTGCTTTCTTCTTGTCTTGCCATTGGAATGTCGCTGCTGGCCTCTTCTGCGAAGCTTTCTTTTATTCCAGGTATTGCTCCATCTCTCCCTCCTGCCTACAAGTAGCACTGAGGGCCTCGTCCAACGTGCGGTGGTCAAATGCCACGAGTCTCGTCCGCAGTGATGGCTTGAGTCCCATCACGAACTTCTTTGTCTTCCTGCGCTCGTCTGCCAAGATGTTGTTAGGGACGGATGGGTGGATGGATCAGATCTAGAAGGGGGGGTTGAATAGATCTAACACCAATTAACGCGGAAGCTTAAGCAATTAAAAATTACTTCGAATCAGAGATCAATTCACCCAAATAATTTACTGATCTGAGGTGTGATTAGTGTGTGTGAGCAAATCAATTAGTAGTGTGAACGAAATCCCTATGCATGCATCTAGCGAGATACAAAGGCAAACCACAAATCAAACCAATGCACAGAGGATTTTTAGGTGGTTCGGAAATCACCTCCAGTGACTCCTACATCTACCCGTCACACAGTGAGGCCACACTAATCAAAAACCTTGAGTACAACTCACACAGGAGCACGACGGCTCCAAACACCCTTGAGCACGACGACTCAAAAACACCTGGAGCACGACGACTCCAAACTGAGCACGACGGCTCAAACAACAACCGGAGTACGACGACTCCAAATTGAGCACGACGGCTCAAACCACACAGTGAGTGCGACGACTCACAAACCAGAGCTCGACGGCTCAGAGTACAAAAGCTAGATCAAACACAAAAGAGATCAGATCCTCTAGCAATGATCTGATTCAAAACAGATTCGTACACAGAAAATTTGTGCAGAACTTCATGCACAAATCTCACTGACGAAATGGAGAAGAACAAACTCAGAAATAAGGCAAATAGATGTAGAAAGAGTGTTCTTCGATGAAGAGGTCTTGCAGACGCTTCAATTGAGGAGGCTTGATGGAATTCGATGGAGATTCTCCTCAATTGGCGATGCTCTGCTTTGATGGCATCTGAAATGCCAGAAATCCTTCTTCTCCTCCGCCTCTTCAGTTAGATCTGCTCTCTTGCCTTACACAGCAACCTTCTCTCCAGGGATTCCCCTTGATTCCCTTGTCCTTCCTCTTGAAAGTATGGCTTGAAGCTTCTGGAGATGGAGACAGATCTGGAAAGCCCCTTTCAGCTGCCAAAAAGGTTCTTCAGAAAGTGTATGGGCTCTCTTGCTTTGGGGTACAAGGAACATGGGTATTTATAGCCCCATATGTCCATAAAGTGCCTTGGGGTACATGGGTACGGAACCCTAGGTCAAATCCCCTAAATCCCAAGCCGCCACGTGTACAGAGAAATTCACGATTTTGACTTTCAGCCGGAGTGTGTCGACCTGCCCTGATCTAGTGTCGACCTGCTATCCCATTTCTGCAAACTAGTCTGCTGGAAGCTGGGTCTAGTGTCGACCTGCCCTCAGCTAGTGTCGACCTGTCCTTCTGGAATTGGGACTAGTGTCGACCTGCTTTGAGCTAGTGTCGACCTGCCCTTTGGAATCTGGGACTAGTGTCGACCTGCTTTGAGCTAGTGTCGACCTGCTGTCCCAGTCTGGCAACTGGGTCTTCTGGAATCTGGGACTAGTGTCGACCTGCTTTGTGCTAGTGTCGACCTGCTGTCCCAGTCTGGCAACTGGGTCTTCTGGAATCTGGGACTAGTGTCGACCTGCTTTGATCTAGTGTCGACACTACCAAGACAAAAATGTGTGAACCTGAAAATTTAACACATAAACCATTAGTACAAGATATTATTATTAAAATATGAGATATTAAACATCAAAAACATGTTGTTTAAGCATTATTGTGATATGTATAAAATGTATAACATGTTCAACATATCATCATCAAAATCACAACATGTCACAATATCTCATCATTAAAATCACAATATATCATCATTAAACTTACAACATGTCATCATTAAAATTATAATATCTCATCATTAAAATCACAATATGTCATCATCAATATCACAGTATGTCATCATCAAAATCAAGATATGAGTGATGTTCATTGGATATCATTAAATTACAACTTTAGGAAGTTCCAAACACACTAAACCAACAATCTCCCCCTTTTTGATGATGACAAAACATATGCACAATCTCCCAATATCTTGACTCCCTTGACTGCAATAATTCCCCCTTTGACCATAAACACACTTTGACCTTTCTCCTTTAAAGAACTTTCTCCCCCTTTGAAGGCCTTTTCTCCCCCTTTTTGGAAGTGCCAATTTCTCCCCCTTGTTGATGTGCCTTTTTTGAGATGTCCTTTTTGAGATGTGCCTTTTCTCCCCCTTTTTGACAGCATCAAAAGGATAGACAAGAGAGAGAGACAAAGATGGTTGGAGACCAAGAGATGAAATGTAGGGAATAAATGGTCAGAGGCATTCAAAATAAGTGAGGCAAAGTGATATTATCAGTTGAGAGAAATTATTGTTGTTTTGTTATTGTGCAACAAAGTTTAATCACAAAGACACACTCAACACAAAGAATAGCAAATTATAATGAGCTGAATGTGGTTAAAATAATGATGCAAATGTGAAATAAAGTGACCTAAATGAGTGAGCAGAAGTATTTAACAAGGATGTTAGGAGCTTTAAGTTTAACACAATGTAAAATAATAGGTCTAAAACACAGTAAGCATGAACTTAATTAAGGTCTTAAGCTTTTCTATCCTGTCTTTTTGATTTTCCTTCAATTTTTACTAGGAAAGAATACAAGAATAAATTAGTTAAATCTCACTTTTTAGTGCAAGAAATCACATTGATCAGATGCAAGACCTCCTGATTACTCAGTGGTTTAACTTTCATTATCTTATACAGAGTTGAAAATTTTGATTTCCACTTTTTGACGCGAAACAAATCACTTGTTAGATGAAATGGCCCGGTTACTCAGTGGTTCAAGCATTTGCATTGCTCTGTTTGTATCTTTCCAGATTGATCATTTTTCTTTTGACATTTTACAGGAATATTTTTGCTTTGACCAGAAAAGTCATGATTATGAATTTAGAAAAATTATTCTTAACATGTGGTAAAAATAAAGCTTAAACATACACATGTGAAATATTAAAGCCACTCATGTGCCTATAATAGTGTTTTGCAAATCATTTTAAAACCATTCAGTATTAAGATTGCATGACCTTGAAATGATACTGAATCTTTGAAATTAAACTAAATGCACAATGATTTTAGTTTCAATGTTTTAATTCTCTCATAAGAAAATAGCACAAGGACTCAAACATTCTGATGAATTTGGGTTTCAAGATAGACAAGTAAGGTCAAGAGATATGACAAAGACTCCCCCTCAACAATTGCATACAAGACTCTTGATACTTGGCGGAGAAATATACTCATGCATAGTGAAAGTGTCTAGACAAGCCTGACTTGTCTTTCTTCAAATCACCATTTGATATACCAAGAATGTCAATGCAATGTGAGAGTGAGGAATTTATGAGCAAGAATATTTGTTCAACAAACTGAATGGGAGTTAATGATGAATCAGATATGACAGAATATTTCTCCAGCAAATTTTTCTAGCATTTCACTCAAAGATTCTTTCGAATTCCCTCCCCCATAGGATATGCATGATATGAAATGATCATTTAAGCAATTCAGATATGTTCATTCCAAGCAATTTGCACAGAAAGAGTATGAACATGATCAAGCATATATCAACAGGCAATTTATTGAAGGAGAAGAATTTTGCAAAGACTCAAAATAAAGTTTTGAGATTTTCATTTTGCTTGATGACCTTTATGCAGAAAAGACTATTGATACTTGGCGGAGAATTTTTCTCACGCATGATGATGGTTTCCAGACAAGCCTAACTTGTCCTTTCACATTTCACTATTTGATATGCCACATAGTTACTGCAAAAAGGGTCAATTACACTTTATTTTTAGCATGAAATTCATTGCATTTATTGAAAAACATTTTTGCACTTTTTCAAATTTACTCCCCCTTAATATGTGCATGGAATGAAAAAGTTAGCAAGCAATTCACACATGATTATGAGCACAATTAGCTTTAAGCATAACATGACTTTTGGTACTTGGCGGAGTATTTTACTCACGCATAATGATAGTTTCCAAACAAGCATAACTTGTTTTTCCACATGTCATTATTTGATATACCAAGAAGTCAAAGCAGTTAGTATGCACACAGACTCATGGGAACAGTTAAGCATGCATGATAACACAAACATGATTCCAACTGTTATGACACAAAGTTCATTGTTGGGAGTAGCATTGAAACACATTTCTCATTTTTCTGAGAGAAGTTAAAGATTCGTTTCAATTCAGGCAATTCAAAATTGAAACAATAAAGAAGTTTTACCTGAATGGTCTTCATTTCTTTTTCAAAGATTTTACCTGTGTTCTCCAATCATTTCTAGCCTTGTACAGCCAATATCATGAATCCATTGACCATGTATGGCTGCAAGACTTTTCAGCTTGCTGATCAAGCTGGTTTTGGGACCCACACTTGTTTGGGTCCTGCAATGAAATCAATGTTAGATTGCAACAAAGATTTCTGAATCCAAGATGCTTTTAATTTTTGTATAGATGCATTTCTTTCATTGATAGAACTATGAGCAGAATTAGTTCCATATTTTCTTTTTGCCTTGATCAATGCATCTATGTTTTCATGAAGTTTTCTATTTTTGGATTAGTAATATGAGCAGAAACAAAATGATTTTGTGCAACATTTCTATGCCTATACACATGGAATTTCTGAACATTTTCAGTATGAACATGATGTTTATTCCTATGTGTACGAGCATGTGCATTAGACTGGAATTTCTGAGCATGCACAACAAAATCATTTCTGTACCAACAGTCCCTAGAAATATGACTAATTTTATGACAATGAAAGCATTGGACTGATTTGGCATGTTTATTGAAATTTTGATTTATATTCCAGCAATGTTTGGCAAGATGACCATGTTTATTACAATTAAAGCAAATGAGAGCATTTTTTACCTGATACTTACCTTGGCATGTATGCATTTGCTGAAATCTCCTTTTCATGTGAGGAGGCTTACCATGAGGAGAAGGAGGTACCTTTTGGTGGCTCTTGGCATGATGTGAATTTTGAACTTGCCTTGGAGCTTTTTGAACTGATGGAGAAGGTAGATGAATCTTCTTGACAGTGGCATTCTCCTTTTCTCTTTCTGTTTCTGAACAAGAACTTTCACTAGTTTTCCATTAGAGATATCAGGGTTCTTGTTCATAGCAGATTTCACAAATGTTATTGTGCTTTTCTTTTCATTTTTCTTAGTTCTAACAGAAGCAAGACTTGTGTTCTTCAATTCATTTGAATCTTCTGTTTTTCATCTTTTAATGCAACAACTTCTTTTCTGAAGTTTGAAGCTTGTTTAGCATGACATCCAAACCATTTTTCATCTTGTTCTTTTCATTTTCAAATTGAGCAATTTGTTTTTCCAAGTCAGAAATTTTATTACTCAAATTGCTACATTCATTCTCCAATGGTCTGTCATGGAACAAGCCTTCAATCTTCCTTTTTAAGTGACAATTTTCTTCAACAAGTTGTTTGCATCTTTCATTTATTTGATGATCATGAGCCATATTAGAGATTTGTTTGTTTAATTGATCATTATCAAATTTGAAGTTGTTATTGAGATCAATCAATTCTTCTTTTTCATTTTCCAGATCAATGGCTTTTGATTTCAATAGCTCATGATTTTCTTTCAATCCATTCAGTTTATTTTCACAGATTTGGAGTTCATCTTCCAAATTCTCTTTTTCAGAATTTAATTTTTCAACTTCATTTTTCAAATTATCATTTTCTTCTGAAAGATCCTTATCATTGTTCTGGTGTAATTCAAGTGTATTTTCCAAATTTTCACTTTCTTTATGGCAATGTTTTAAAGTATTTTTCAAATCTTTATTCTTAGTGTTCAGCTTTACATTAAGATTTTGTAACTTCTTACAGAATTCAATCAATTCAACATAAGACATACCTTCATCTTCATCAGAATCAGAATTAGAATACACAAATGAATCTGGAGTTGATTTACCTGACCTTTTAGACTTATTTGAGCTCTTGTGTTCTGAAGAGGATGAAGAATGCTCTGATCTCGTGGAATGTGCTGTTAGAGCCGAAGTATTTTGAATTATTGATTTTCTGGATTCATTGAAGCTCTTCTTTGCCATTGAGTGCTTGTGGGCTTCTTTTGCTCTTTGTCTTTGTGAGTCCTTTGAGAAATCCAATGAAAATAAGCTTGGGGATTTCTTCTGAGATGTAACAGGAAATTCATGTAGATTAAGACAATTTTCCATTACACCAAAACTCAAAAGACTATTAGATCTAATCACAGAGAATCAATGTAACAAAGAATTAGATCTAACAATTAGAGTGGTTAACCTGCTCTAGTACCAAAGGTAGGAATCAGAGCGATTAAACACACAAGGACAGTGAACGATCAAGCAAACAGTTTAAGCAATTAATACATAGATCAAACAGAAGCAATCAAATCAGATCAGAGATAGACATCAACCCGCTCTGATACCAATTGTTAGGGATGGATGGGTGGATGGATCAGATCTAGAAGGGGGGGTTGAATAGATCTAACACCAATTAACGCGGAAGCTTAAGCAATTAAAAATTACTTCGAATCAGAGATCAATTCACCCAAACAATTTACTGATCTGAGGTGTGATTAGTGTGTGTGAGAAAATCAACTAGTAGTGCGAACGAAATCCCTATGCATGCATCTAGCGAGATACAAAGGCAAACCACAAATCAAACCAATGCACAGAGGATTTTTAGGTGGTTCGAAAATTACCTCCAGTGACTCCTACGTCCACCCCTCACACAGTGAGGCCACACTACTCAAAAACCTTGAGTACAACTCACACAGAAGCACGACGGCTCCAAACATCCTTGAGCACGACGACTCAAAAACACCTGGAGCACGACGACTCCAAACTGAGCACGACGGCTCAAACAACAACCGGAGTACGACGACTCCAAATTGAGCACGACGGCTCAAACCACACAGTGAGTGCGACGACTCACAAACCAGAGCTCGACGGCTTAGAGTACAAAAGCTAGATCAAACACAAAAGAGATCAGATCCTCTAGCAATGATCTGATTCAAAACAGATTCGTACACAGAAAATTTGTGCAGAACTTCATGCACAAATCTCACAGACGAAATGAAGAAGAACAAACTCAGAAATAAGGCAAATAGATGTAGAAAGAGTGTTCTTCGATGAAGAGGTCTTCCAGACGCTTCAATTGAGGAGGCTTGATGGAATTCGATGGAGATTCTCCTCAATTGGCGATGCTCTGCTTTGATGGCATCTGAAATGCCAGAAATCCTTCTTCTCCTCCGCCTCTTCAGTTGGATCTGCTCCCTTGCCTTGCACAACAACCTTCTCTCCAGGGATTCCCCTTGATTCCCTTGTCCTTCCTCTTGAAAGGATGGCTTGAAGCTTCTGGAGATGGAGACAGATCTGGAAAGCCCCTTTCAGCCGCCAAAAAGGTTCTTCAGGAAGTGTATGGGCTCTCTTGCCTTTGGGGTACAAGGAACATGGGTATTTATAGCCCCATATGTCCATAAAGTGCCTTGGGGTACATGGGCACGGAACCCTAGGTCAAATCCCCTAAATCCCAAGCCGCCACGTGTACAGAGAAATTCACGATTTTGACTTTCAGCCGGAGTGTGTCGATGTGCCCTGATCTAGTGTCGACCTGCTGTCCCATTTCTGCAAACTAGTCTGCTGGAAACTGGATCTAGTGTCGACCTGCCCTGAGCTAGTGTCGACCTGCCCTTCTGGAATCTGGGACTAGTGTCGACCTGCTTTGAGCTAGTGTCGACCTGCCCTTCTGGAATCTGGGACTAGTGTCGACCTGCTTTGAGCTAGTGTCGACCTACTGTCCGAGTCTGGCAACTGGGTCTTTGGTATCTGGGACTAGTGTCGACCTGCTTTGTGCTAGTGTCGACCTACTGTCCCAGTCTGGCAACTGGGTCTTCTGGAATCTGGGACTAGTGTCAACCTGCTTTGATCTAGTGTCGACACTACCAAGACAAAAATGTGTGAACCTGAAAATTTAAACATAAACCATTAGTACAAGATATTATCATTAAAATATGAGATATTAAACATCAAAAACATGTTGTTTAAGCATATTGTGATATGTATAAAATGTATAACATGTTCAACATATCATCATCAAAATCACAACATGTCACAATATCTCATCATTAAAATCACAATATATCATCATTAAACTTACAACATGTCATCATTAAAATCATAATATCTCATCATTAAAATCACAATATGTCATCATCAATATCACAGTATGTCATCATCAAAATCAAGATATGAGTGATGTTCATTGGATATCATTAAATTACAACTTTAGGAAGTTCCAAAACACACTCAACCCAACAGATGTGAGGTGCATATTTAGAGAGTTCAGAAATCTTGCTTCATATTCCAGCACAGTCATGGAGCCTTGAGCCAAAGATAGGAATTCCTGCTCCATCCGATCTTGCACATGCTCGGGGACGAACTTGGCCCGAAAGAGCCTCACGAACTCGACCCAAGCAACATCGATAGCTCCATCCTCAAATCGGGTACGCAGCAATGAAGCCCACCATACATCAGCTCTTTCCTGCAGTACACCGCTCATAAGCACCATCTGAACAAAATCTAACTTAACAAACATACAAGCATATAAACTAAAGCATACCTGTAGCATGTAGGTAACCAATGTAACCTTATCCTCATCTGCACACCTGATGGCTCGGAAGATCTTTTCTATCTCCCTCATCCAGCTTTCAGCCAACAACGGATCGCTCTCCCCCTTAAAAGAGGGTGGTAGCATCCTCTTGAACCTCTCCATGGTAGAAGGTCCACCATGGTCCTGAGCTCGTACTTGAGCCTACTACATCACAACAAACAATACACAATCAACATAATATCGCACAATCAAATAAAACAGCTAATAATTTATTTTATTAGTCTAACATGAGCCTCCAACTGAGCCTGGAGTGCTGCCTGGGTATGAGCCTGCGTCTGCATGGCTTGCACCAGACCTTGCATGAATACTTCATAATCCACAGGCGGCGGTGGGGGAAGTACAGGACCTTGTGGCGCCGGGGCCTGCTGCTCCGCCCGCTCGTCACGTCTCGGCTCGTCCTCACGAGCCGGCACTCCGCCACGCCTACCTCTCGAAGCCATGGCTGTAATAAATTTCAGCCACCATTAGAGCTAGGTTACTAAGTCTTCTAACCATTTTCTTATCTATTTCATTCATTATTAATCAATTTTACACATGTGGACATTCCTATGTAGGCTTAGCATGTAATGGGGATGTATATTCATGTGCAATCTCAACCGGTCGCTCTAATACCAATCTCTGCGACGCCTCATTATACCGGTACGGTTATACCAACCCAGTCGGTATAGCGAGCGTCATCAGTGGGACATTTACCTAAAATGACATTCAGCTGAGATAGTGAATATAAGAACATAGTAGAGGTAAAAGAACCACTGTCTTCATTTCATTCATCACCCACATTTAACATACATGTTTCGATAACATTTAAAGAGCTAAAAGTTCACATAATTTAAATTGCTGAAAATCAAATATATAGATGTCCATACTTATACATTCTTCCATGATAATGCTAGTACAATGTTCAATTTACATACTATGAAAATCACAAAATGTCACTAGTACTCCAACACTCTAATCTCCACGCTCGGAGTAGGACTCCAACGTCTCCTCCACAAGTGTCTCGTCACCAACTACACCTGTATGCCGAAGCAAGTAGTGAGTCTAAAAGACTCCGCAAGTACTTCTACACATACCGTACATGAACTATCATAGTAGGTTCTACATACACATTCACAAGACACAACATGTAGCATGCTTGACATTAAATTTCACAACCTATCATGGTGATTCTACAATTTAAACACATGGACTATGCTTTCAGATTTCCTAAATAGAATCACCTATCACATGCTTTCTTCATTCCTCACATAAAAATCTACCTTCAACCAACTAAGACATGAAAGTCATTAACATGAATTCCTGAGCATGCATGAAAGGAAACATACCTAACATGGAATCTACACATTCCTATGCATATATGTAACCATTTTACATGCTTTAAGCTTGCTGTTTTACATGCTTTAGCAACCATAATCTAACACATGAGAGCTACAACAACGATTAAATCAAACATATGAAAAACCAAGTATGGAAGTTGTTTATATATGCTTAACAATTATCCCTAGCATGGATTCTAGGTATTTTGCATACATAAACATGATCATAACATAGTAAAGCTACTGTTTAAGCATGATTTCATATTGTCATAGCATTGATTACAAACTCACATCCTCACTTGGTTTCACTTTTTACACAATTTCAAATTCGCATATTTCACACTTTATACATGCACTTTACACATTGTTCACATTCACATTTTTCACATGAACACATACACATTTACACATTCACATTTTTCACATGAACACATACACATTACACATTCACATTTAGTGCCGTGACACATAGTCCAAACCACCAAAGAAGGACACAAACACATCATATCACATAGACGCCATCTAGGCAATACAATGGGGACTCTTGGACTGTGTAGACCGGGAGAACAAGTCTCCACCTAACTAGTGGTACTTGTCCACCTCCAGGATTTCCCCTAATGCCCTTAGGGTCCACAACACATTGAACCTTCTCAGGGGGACTTTCCCTGATACGGTTCCACTGCCCTCTGTGGAAGCAATGTCACACTTGGCACAATTTACACATTACACGTTTTCCGATTTAAGCACTTAGTTTAGCACTGACACTCACATCTCACTCATTCACTCATTCACACACATGGGGCTCTATTTCCTGACATGACACTACAATTACAAAATTTAGTGCTCAGGAAATTTCACTAATCAGGTTGCTATATACAAAATCAAATCATTTTTACAACGACATGCATTAGTTTCACATTTTACATTGAAAATTCATATGCATCATATGCTTGTCCAAATGACCTGAAATTTTAACCACTAGTTGACTTCGTGTGTTAGGATCCCACATGAAAATTTTCAGATTTTCTAACCTAAAACGTAATTACAGAAAATCTAACATCGAATTCACATGCTATCCACAATTCAAGTTAGCATGGAGTTGAACACAATCACAAATTTAACAACTCACTGTCTGAACCCTAGCATGCATAGAGCCACATGATTTATTCCCGAATTTATGGGCAATACACAATTTACGAAAGATTTATCGTGACCTACGCATGATTTCTATTTCCCAAAACAGAAAATCAATAAATCATACAAGCATGGAAAATTCCAGAAATTCAGAGCACAGACAGGGTGGTACATACATGGTCTAACAAAATTAGGGCAACATGATTTTACTACGGATTATCAGGATAATGGTGAGAACATACACATGAACATTCTTCCACATGCTTTCAAATATGTAAATAAGCTCTACCATCCACAAAATAAGTGTACATTCACATTCCCATCCATCACATTAGCTATTATACATAGCACATAAGAGATTACATTATATCCTCATCGTGAAACATATCGAAATTAATCATATAGAAGGGCAGAACAGCTTGCTGTTCTGCTCAGATGAACTTAGCGGCAAGCTATGGCCGCTAATTTACTGTTAGCCGCATAATCGCTGGATGCTAAGCATGATCTTAGAGGCAAGGGATATTTCCGTTAAGGTCAGGTCTATACAAAACACAGACCCGAGCTCCAAAGATGGGGGGAATTTGGGGG
This sequence comes from Colocasia esculenta, assembly GCA_014218235.1. Lineage (NCBI taxonomy): Eukaryota > Viridiplantae > Streptophyta > Magnoliopsida > Alismatales > Araceae > Colocasia > Colocasia esculenta. The sequence continues at coordinate 118,272,775 of CM024757.1, read as the reverse complement.
TCTAGGACACGAGGGAAAATACATAATGTTGCCCGGTTGGCTAACCCAGAGGGGGGGTGAATGGGTCTTTAAATAAAATTTATCTGATAAAAACCTAAGCTCAAACAAACATAAAGAGTTCTTGGAAGGGATTAGTAATGGTTAGTAAAAGCAACAATCACACGATGAAGACAATCACACAACACACAGATTTATCCTGGTTCGGATCTCCTCTCCTTAGGAGTCCTACGTCTAGTCCCTGAGCAATCCTCAGGATTTCACTAACTAGGGCACAGCCCTATGGACAAAAAACAACCACCCAGCTCAGCTGATCTTCTTCACTCGTGAAGGGAACACAACACCCTAGTACTACCAGGTATTCCTTCACTCCGAAGGGAAAAACACCACCCTGGACACCACCAGGTCTTCCTTCACACACGAAGGGAAGAACACAAGAAAATCTTGAAGGAAATGACTAGCCCCTAGATCAAGCTTTTACAAAACTCAATCTGAAGCTACAAGCACTGAGAGTCAAGATCTACACAATGTGGACTCTCTCAGAACTAATCGCTCTTCCTTGATTTTTCTTCTCACAGAACGAGGAGCTAGGAGCCAAGATCGAAAGGAGAGAATTTCTGGCTCTAGAGATCTTCTGAAGACTTGAACGTGGCAGAGTTCAGACTCTCTTGAATGTCAATAATGCTTCCTTCATAGATCAATAATCTGTCTTCGGAACTTCGTCTTGTATTTATATCTCCAATTTGAATGAGGATGAAGAGATGACCGTTGTCTCACAGCTTTGGTGTACGTTAGACTGAAGGATCTGTAGAAACTTCCTGTCGACAGTCTTTTGTTCTTTGGAGCACGCAAGTGATGAGATCTTCTTAGTGGCTTGTAGTTCTTTCTGTGTCAGATGTGTAGGATAGTATATCCTTAAGGTTCTGCAAGGTGAGCTTTAATGGTAGATAGATACTATCTCCAGATGTCAATCAACGTTAGAGCAGATAGACACAAATATGGTAGTGACAGTTATCGTTCTAGAAGATGCATGCAGAGGATACACGAGAATGGAAGATAGTTCTATATCCGTGCAGAGATACGTTCAGTCTTTATTAAATGCATGGCAGTCAAATAGACGTGATGCGATTTTGACTATTCAAACGTATCTTAAATCAAGATGAACAATTAATTAATAAAAGCATGACTTATGCAATCGTTATGATAATCTGACAGAATCGTTATGAACAAATACTATAGTGTCATAAGAAGTCGTTATGATAACTTATGAAATCGTTATCAAAAAACAAGTCGTTCTATAACAGATGATATAAGAAATTGTTATGAAACATGGCAAGTCGTTCTGATTCTGAAGAAATCGATATGAAACACTTATCAAATCGTTATGAGATGCAAGTCGTTGTAGCTTTCTAAAGAAATTGTTACGATGTCTTACAGAATTGTTATGACGAGCAAGTCGTTATAACTCTCTAAAGAAATCATTACGATGACTTACAGAATCGTTATGACGAGCAAGTCGTTATAACTCTCTAAAGAAATCATTACGATGACTTACAGAATCGTTATGACGAGCAAGTCGTTATAACTCTCTAAGAAATCGTTACGATGACTTACAGAATCGTTATGACGAGCAAGTCGTTATAACTCTCTAAAGAAATCGTTACGATGACTTACAGAGTCATTATAATGAGCAAGTCGTTATAACTCTGAAGGAGTCGTTACGATAACTTACAGAGTCGTTATAATGAGCAAGTCATTATAACTTTTGAAGGACTCGTTACGATAACTTACAGAGTCGTTATAATGAGCAAGTCGTTATAACTTCTGAAGGAGTCGTTACGATAACTTACAGAGTCGTTATAATGAGCAAGTCGTTATAACTTCTGAAGGAGTCGTTACGATAACTTACAGAGTCGTTATAACATCGACTTGTTTGACACAGCAAGGTATTCAATCTTTCAAGTAAATCGTTGAACTTGAGAGGAAATCGTTACAGCTAATGAAGGAATCGTTATGGCTCTTCTGAGAAATGATGTATGTAAGTACTTACCACAAATGCTTGACTTTCTTTGTGCTTAAGGCTAAATAAAACAAGGTTAGAAAACTTTGACAGGTTTTGTTTATCACCAAAATAAGCATGTAATTAATTTAAAAGTATATGGGGATGGACTGTTCATCAATCTCCCCCTTTTTGGTGATGACAAAACTATGATCATCATTTGAGTAGAACTTAACAGTAAAGAGGAATTAAAGTACTTCAATCATGATTCAAGAATGTGTCAGACACATGTAGGTTAAACATTCTCCCCCTTTTGTCATAAGCAAAAAGCAATAGGAAAGAGACAAAGAAGAAGAGACAATGAGGGAGAAAGAGCACAATCCATTCATTAAGGGTGAGTGGTACAGGCAAATAAAAAAGCAGGAGAGAGAAGGGAGGCATAATGAGAAATAGCTTCCCAGGCCTGCTCTTCCTGACGCTTGAAGAATGCCTAAAGGTACCACTCTCAATGGAGAAGGTGGTCCCATGGTTGGAGCCATCTTGGATAGATAGATGCTGCGCTGCTTGGTAAGAAACAGGTCATACTCATCTGGATCCATGGAGGAGCAGATGATGAGTGTTTACCAAAACTTGCACATGCAAGAAATTGATTCATGGTGACAGGTAGAATATCTGTTTCTCTTGAGTTCCTGGCGAAGAGCTAAAAACACCTTGTACCTTTCAGCCCAAACTTTGTAGGGATCAAGGACCAGATGGATTGAGTTCATATTCAAGAAGGTGGCAGGAGAGATAGGAGCTTTTCCTTCCCTGGCCTGAGCAGCATTCAGATGAGTAAGCTGTTGTGCTGACAGGGAGTAAAGCTTGGACCAATCGGAGGCATTCAGCCTTTCACATTCTGAGAGGAGAGGGGCAAGAACATCAGATTTGACAAAACCTTTATGATATCCCGGAAGAGAAATCTAGGAAAAACCAACTTGAAGGCCTTTCTGAATCTTGATTCTGCCCATGACTCTTGCAAAACGCTCAAAAATGATTGAGCCAATCGAAGATTCCATGATCAAGAAATGAATCTGAGGCAGGAAAATCTCTTCAGGTAAATGAAGAGTTGCAAAATCTACTCTGATTCCTCAGACTGCTCAGAGTGGGTAAGGACCTGATGGCTCTCTTGAACTGGCTAAGCTGAACTTCAGGCAATCTATTGAGATACCTGTAGTTGTTGAACATTTGGAAATGCCTGACCAGCTTGATGAGCTTCTGAATAGCAGGGCCCAGGTGTTCTGGTGGTGAAACTGGAACCACTCAGAAAGGGTCAAAGAGTGATCCCTGGGAGGAAACCTTGCTGCCTTAGCCTGAAGAAAGCGATTGTACAAATCTTATGAGATTTAGCCCATGCTCCTCAGTTTGGAGTGGGCTGAGGAGAAGATTTGGATTTGTCGGCTTTAGACAGAGGAGTATAGGGAAGAATGACATCTAAATGGTCAGAGAGGTTAAGAAAAGGAAGATTGTGAAGAGTGGCAAAGACAACCTTTTGAAGATATTCTTTGTAGAGTGAGGTATGCTTGGGGTACTGTAAGAGAAAACCACAAGGGAGGGTAAAGAGGAGAGGTGGAGGAGAGAAAGCTTCCGTTTCTTGGAGACAGTACTGGAAGAGTCTGTCTTGGAAAGGTGTTCGCCTACCTTTAGCACAGACTAAGGATAACCTCTTCAAACTCATCCTTAATTTATCAAGAAAGGGAGAGTCGATTGGACATTCTTAGGAATAATAGTGATAAAGGAGGAGGAGCAGGGGGGTGAGAAAGGCATCAGAATTGAGAGATCCTACTTCTGGAAATGAAGATGTACCAGAAGAGAAGGAGGCTCAGCTGAGGATGTGGGGGGGCCTCAATTCTTGAGAAGAAGAAAGATGAGAAGTAGAAGAAACAGGAGAGGAGTGATGAAGAATGAGGAGGAAAAGGTGTGGGAGAGGAAATGGGGCCTGGATCTAGGCTTTTTGAAGGGAGGTGGAGCAGGTGGAGCTGTGGAGTTAGTGGGTGGAGAAGGAGGAATGGGAGTGTTGGTAGAAGTGGGAGCAATGGGTGGAAGATCTGAAAACACTTCTTCAGGCAAGGAGGGCAAGGGATCCAACACTGCCGGCCCTGGTGGCCCTGATTCCATTACAACTGGCCCTGATGGCCCTGAATCTTCAGCTGGCCCTGATGGCCCTGACTCTTCAGCTGGCCCTGATGGCCTGACTCTGCAGCTGGCCTGATGGCCCTGACTCTTCAGCTGGCCCTGATGGCCCGACTTTCAGCTGGCCCTTCTGCTGGGGCTTCTGCTGCTGCCGCTACTGCTGATTGCCGGAGGGCTCAGGTACACTTGAGTGAGGCTCCTGAGCTGCTGGAGGAGCAGGAGCTTGAGCTCCCTGAACATCCAACCTCTCAATCACAGGTTTTAAATGATGACAATCTTTTGCTTGACCTGTCTTTCAAATGGTGCATCAGCTAAAAGGGGTACTTCAGGAGCTATATCTTTCTCTTGCCCTTTGTAGCTGGAGGAGGTGGATCATTATCCTCATCAGAACTGATGAACTAGCTGTCTCCCCTTCTCTGGCATCCAATTTTCAGACTCTCTCTAGTCTTCCTCCTGATCTCTGGTGGCTGGAGTTGCAACATCTGGTGTCTCTTGGATTGCTCCCCCTCAAGTGGAGCATCTTCTGGCAACGGCACCAGTCTCCCCTGACAGGGAGCATCCATTTCCATCGAATCATCCTGAGGATTTTGCTGCTCTTCTTCCACTGGACCTTCTTCAAAGATGTGGCCTGATACCACAGACTCCTCCATAACAGGCAAGATGCTTCTGGAGAATGTCCTCAATTCTCTTTCAGCATGAAGCACATCTGGATCTGCTGCTGCTGGCCTGTCTTCTTCTGCCCTCATGCTGTTGCTGCCTCTGATTGATTTCTGGCCATAGATGGCCTTCCTGCTCTGTTTCTACAAGGACTGGAACAGAACCTGATTCCAGTGGCAATTCGGGCATCACAGAATCTGCCTCCAACTGGGATTGAGCAACTAAAGGCTCACCAATGAGTCCTTCACCTTCTGCAACTGAGGCCTTGAACCAGACCCCATGACTACTGAAAAACCACTCTTCTTTAATTTCTGGACTGATAGCTTGACCCATCTTCTCCACAACTGCCCTGAGACATCTACACCGAAGTGTCTGAAGATTCTGGTGAGTAAATAGGCATAGGGCAGGGACACATTCAACTTGCTTTAGTGTCCCAAATTCTGCTCCCTGGCAAATTTCATTCTCTCTATCATCACTGCGGCCATATTGATTTCTCTTTAATGGCCCAGTACATCAGGTCGGAGTCAGCCTTAGTGCAAGAGGAGAAGGTTGCACTTCGGGGAACCAAAATCTGACAAACATGAAGTGAAGGAGGCAGTTGAAGGCACTTAACTGATTGATATCTAGCTTGCCATCCCTCATCTTGAACCCTGGCCCAACATCCCCAAACCCTTTTCTTGGGTTTTACTGAATGAATTCCACTGAAACCGGATGTGCTTACTCCAATAGCATCCTAAGCAGTTCTTGGTCGATTTTGATTAGGGTGCCCTGACTGAAGAAACGAGGGCCCCATCTTCTCTGTTCTTAAGCACACAAAGAACGCATTACCAAGTCGGAATAACTTACTTCTTGAGCAAGTGGTGAGTCTTTCACTTCATCTGGTTGATCTTTCCATGATGCTGCTCATTCCATTCTTCTGCAGATCTGAAACATCTACTTCCTTGTGACCACAGAGCTTTGTCTTCACAAAGTGAAACGCTGAAACGCTCCTCCTGCGCTGGGGTGAGGTATTCGGCGCTGTAGCCACCCACACTGCCGGCAATAGCTGGTGCGGCCATGGATTCAGGTAGGAGAAGGTTTGAAGGGTTGAAGAGGGGGTGACGAGAAGAAACCCTCAAACGATTTCGCGGGAAGGAGATGGAAGCTTCAAATTTGCAGAGGATAGAGGCAAGAGTCGCTAGGGCATCGGCTCATGCGTCGGGACGAAAGAGGGGAAAAGGTGAATGAGGAAGAGGAATCGTTAACGCATCGATTTAAAGAATATAAATGCTCCAAAAGGTGAGGCGTCAGAAAACGACAAACGGGTTGACCGCCTTGAAGGACTATGACTTATCGGACGGAACGCTTAAACTGAGACTTTTGAATTGATTTTGCCACAAAAGGAGAGAGAGAACCTTCTTAAATTCTGAGAATTTTATACCAGCTTTAAATGAAGATCTTTTCACAAAATACACATGCCTAACTCCCTTCTAAGAGATGTAAATCTCTCTTCAGGTAAGGCCTTTGTGAAAATATCTGCTAGCTGATTGTTTGTATCAATAAACGATATTTCAATATTGCCATTTGCTACATGATCACGAATAAAATGGTATCTGACCTCAATATGTTTGGTCCTGGAGTGCTGAATTGGATTTTTGGTGAGGTTGATAGCGCTGGTGTTGTCACATAGCAGTGGAATTTTCTTGACTTTGAGTCCAAAATCCTCAAGCTGTTGCTTTATCCATAAGAGTTGTGTACAGCAACTTCCAGCAGCTACGTACTCGGCTTCAGCTGTAGATAGTGCTACTGAATTTTGTTTCCTTGAGCACCATGAGATTAAACACCCTGCAAGAAATTGACAGCAACCACTGGTGCTTTTTCTATCTACCTTGCATCCAGCATAGTCAGCATCAGAATATCCTACTAATTTACATCACAGGAGTTTGGATACCATAGTCCTAGATCATGAGTCCTGGCTAAGTATCTAAAATTCTTTTCACAGAAATTAAATGTGACTCTCTAGGGTCGGCTTGATATCTAGCACACATGCATACACTAAATAATATATCAGGTCTACTTGCGGTTAGATAAAGTAATGAACCTATCATACCTCTGTAGATCTTTTGATCTACCTTCTTACCATCCTTGTCACTGTCCATCCTAGTTGATGTACTCATTGGTGTTGACAGTGGCTTGGTGTTTTCAAATCCAAATTTCTTTAGCAGTTCTCTGGTGTACTTTGCTTGACAGATGTGAGTTCCTTCCTTTCCTTGTTTGATTTGAAGTCCAAGGAAGTAGTTGAGCTCTCCCATCATACTCATCTCAAATTCTCCCTGCATTAGCTTTTCAAAATACTTGCACAAGGATTCATCAGTAGATCCAAAGATGATGTCATCCACATAAATTTGAACCAACAGTATATTTTTGACTTTTGTTTTTATAAAAAGAGTGCTATCTACTTGACCTCTACTGAAACCATGTTTTAGGAGAAAAGAACTAAGTCTTTCATACCAGGCTCTAGGTGCTTGTTTTAAACCATATAAAGCCTTATGCAATTTAAAAACATGATTCGGAAAGTCTGTATCATCAAAACCCGGCGGTTGTTCCACATAAACTTCTTCTTTTATAAACCGTTTAGAAAGGCAGATTTAACATCCATTTGAAATAACTTTAAATCTAATGCAGAAGCATAAGCAAGTAAAATTCTAATAGCCTCAAGTCTAGCCACTGGTGCATAGGTTTCATCAAAATCTATGCCTTCCTCTTGACAATAGCCTTGAGCCACCAGTCTGGCCTTGTTTCTTAGAATTACACCAGATTCATCCAATTTTTTCTGAACACCCATTTAGTGCCGATCACAGGATGGTCTGATGGTCTAGGAACAAGTGACCATACTTGGTTTCTCTTGAATTGATTTAATTCATCTTGCATTGCTATTATCCAAGATTCATCAGTTAAGGCTTCATTGACTGTCTTAGGCTCTAATTGAGATACAAAAGCAAGGTAATCACAAGGAATCAAGTTACCTCTTGTTCTTACCCCTACCGATGGATCACCAATGATGTTTTCAGGTGGGTGATCTTTCTTGTATCTCCATTTCTTTGGAAGAGTTTCATGAGAAATTTCTTTGTTGCATTTCTTCCAGAGGCGGATCATCCTTGTCTTCAAGTGATGTGTCTTTCAGTTTATTGGACAGTTCATCTGCATCATCATTATCACTTTCTACTTCCTTTCTCAAGGAGGGTTAGTTTCATCAAAAATAATGTGTACAGACTGTTCAATCAATAAGGTACGTTTATTAAACACTCTATAGCCTTTGGGTTTAGAGGTGTACCCCATGAAGATGCCTTCATCTGATTTGGCATCCAACTTACCAATATCCCTTTTTCCGTTGTTGTGAATAAAGCAAGGACATCCAAAGGTTCTGAAATGGCTGATCTTTGGCTTCTTCCCTTTAAACAGCTCATATGCAGTCTTCTTCAGGATTGGCCTGATCATGACTCTGTTGACAATGTAGCTGGCTGTGTTGACTGCTTCTGCCCAGAAATATCTTGGTAACTCATATTCACAAAGCATGGTTCTTGCCATATCCAAGAGAGTTCGGTTCTTCCGTTCGGCTATACCATTTTGCTGTGGTGTCCTTGGTGCTGAGAAATTGTGCTGAATTCCTTGATCATCACAGAATCTAGCAAACTTTTCATTTTGGAACTCACCACCATGATCAGATCGAATGGATACTATACTGAACTTCTGATCTTTCTGGACTTTCTTGCTGAAGCTAACAAAATTATCAAAAGTATCATTTTGTGTTCTAAGAATGATACCCATGTGAATCTTGAGTAGTCATCTACTATAACAAATCCGAAATTCTTTCCTCCAAGACTGGTAGTTCTCATTGGCCCAAATAGATCCATATGTAGGAGCTCTAAGGGTTTTGAGGTGGTCACCACCGTCTTTGACTTGAAGGAACTCTTTGTGTGCTTTCCCTTAGCACAAGGTCTGCAAACACTTTCTAATTTACCATTGATTTTCGGTAGACCTTCCACAAGGTTCCTCTTTCTGAGCTTGCTCAAGCCATCCAAGCTGCAGTGGCCTAGCCTTCTGTGCCACAGATCAGTTGATTTGTCTTTGCTGGCTGCCAGACACACATTTTGCTCTTTGAGTTCTTCAAGGTAGAGCACGTACAGATTCTTCTCTCTATTTGCTTCAAAGATGACTGCACCATCCTTTAGTATGCTGCATTTTGACTCTTGAAATTTGATTTGATGTCCTCTATCACACAGCTGACTAATACTTATGAGGTTGTGCTTTAAACCTTTGACTAACAGCACATCTTCTATGACTGTTTTTCCTTTGCTGTTTACTGATCCACTGCCAACTACAGTTCCTTTTCCATTATCTCCATAAGTGACTGTTCCTTCTTCATCTTGGAGATGGGAGAAAAGCTTCAGGTTTCCTGTCATGTGCCTTGAGCACCACTATCCAAATACCATTTGGATGCTCGAGGATTAACCTGAAATAAAGACATCAAGATTTAGGTACCCAAGTTCTTTTGGGTCCTGATGGGTCAGTATCATTACTTTTACTTTTTATTATCCACTTCTTATGTCTTGTTGGACAGGTGGATTTTAAATGTCCTAGCTTATTACAGTGACTACAACATGATGTTATTGTTACTCTTTCTATGTACTTAAAATTCGCTTTATATGCTACATCTTGTTCTGGAGTGAATTTAGGAGTTGGATATTTTTCAGGATAGATTATTTCTTCTTCATTAATTGGAGGTATGTATCCTAAACCTCGTTTGTTCTTACCAGATCTTCTAGCACCTTTTAATAATAAGGAATTTTCCATTTGTAAACTTTTCTAAGGTGCTTGCTAGTGTATGTTTTTCTTCATTTAATCATTTACCGTTTTTCTTAAATCATCTGAGCTTTCCTGTTTTTCTAGGTCAATGATTTGTTTGTTCTTGTCTTTTAAGTTTTCACATAATAGTTCATTTCTTCTCTTAAGCTCCATTATTTGTTTTCTAGTTCTTCATTTTCAGATTTTAAATCTGAGTTGGTATTTTCGAGACAGGTGATATTTTTCTTGCTTAGCTTAAGTAGTTTGGACACTTCTTTTACTTATCGTAGAGTTCATTAAATGCACTTTCCAAATTATCGGAATCTGAGTCATTACAGGAATCAAAAGAGGAATCAGAAGTTACCTTATCCCCGGTATTTGCCATAAGAGCCAGGTTGGCTTCTTCTTCTTCACTGCTGGAGCTTGACTCACTGTCTGAGTCGCTGCTGTTTTCCCATGCAGCTGCCATGGCTTTCTTTTTGTATCTTCTGAACTTCTTGGAGCTGTCCTTCTTCTTGTGATCATTTTTCTTTAGCATTGGACAGTCTGCCTTGATATGTCCAGGCTTCTTGCATTCATAGCAAAGTGGCTCATTCCTCTTCTGATCTTTTCCGTCTGGTCTCTTGAGATCTTTGTTTTTCTTGAAGTACCTCCTACCAGACTGGAACTTCTTCTTTTTGGCCAAGATTCTCTGCAATCTTCTTGACAGCATGGCTTCTTCATCATCACTGTCTTTGCTATCTTCACTGTTATCCAAGGATTCTTCGGATGAGTTCCCATTAGCTTTAAGCGCATTGGACTGCTTCTTTCTACTGGAAGATTCTCCTAATCTTTCCATATTTATTTCATGGGCCATGAGAGACCCGATGAGTTTTTCTACTGACATTCTCTTAAGGTCATTAGCTTCTTCGATAGCTGTGACCTTTGCCGTCCATGAAGATGGCAAGGATCTGAGAATCTTCCTTACCATATCTGCAATCTCATATGACTTTCCTAGACTGGCTAGACCATTAGTGATGTCAGTAAATCGACTAAACATTTGGGTAATAGACTCACCTGATTGCATTTGAAATCTTTCATACTGAGTGACAAGAATGTCGATTCTTGTCTCCTTTACTTTGTCTGTACCTTCATACGTAATCCTTAGCTTTTCCACATTTCCATGGAGGATTTGCATGCTGAAACTCTGTTGAACTCCTTCTTGCTTAGAGCAACATAGAATGCTCTTAGCTTTACAGTTCAAGGAAATTTTCTTCTATCTTCATCTGTCCATTGTGCTTTCTCATTTGTGACGACCAGATCACCTTCTTCCACTATCGACCAGATTTGATAGTCATGGCCTTGTAGAAAGTATTCCATCCTGGTCTTCCAATACGTATAATCTTCACCGTCGAACAAAGGAGGTCTGTTGACAGACTGACCTTCGAAGTGACCTTGGGCTGCCATGGATCTTTACTCTTCAGATCGTTGGATCTTGTTCTTTGTCGAAGAGACTTGCTCTGATACCACTTGTTGCCCGGTTGGCTAACCCAGAGGGGGGGTGAATGGGTCTTTAAATAAAATTTATCTGATAAAAACCTGAGCTCAAACAAACATAAAGAGTTCTTGGAAGGGATTAGTAATGGTTAGTAAAAGCAACAATCACACGATGAAGACAATCACACAACACACAGATTTATCCTGGTTCGGATCTCCTCTCCTTAGGAGTCCTACGTCCAGTCCCTGAGCAATCCTCAGGATTTCACTAACTAGGGTACAGTCCCCCTATGGACAAAAACAACCACCCAGCTCAGCTGATCTTCCTTCACTCCTGAAGGAACACAACACCCTGGTACCACCAGGTCTTCCTTCACTCCCGAAGGGAAAAACACCACCCTGGACACCACCAGGTCTTCCTTCACACACGAAGAAGGGAAGAACACAAGAAAATCTTGAAGGAAATGACTAGCCCCTAGATCAAGCTTTTACAAAACTCAATCTGAAGCTACAAGCACTGAGAGTCAAAGATCTACACAATGTGGACTCTCTCAGAACTAATCTAGCTCTTCCTTGATTTTTCTTCTCACAGCACGAGGAGCTAGGAGCCAAGATCGAAAGGAGAGAATTTCTGGCTCTAGAGATCTTCTGAAGACTTGAAAGTGGCAGAGTTCTAGACTCTCTTGAATGTCAATAATGCTTCCTTCATAGATCAATAATCTGTCTTCGGAACTTCGTCTTGTATTTATATCTCCAATTTGAATGAGGATGAAGAGATGACCGTTGTCTCACAGCTTGGGTGTACGTTAGACTGAAGGATCTGTAGAAACTTCCTGTCGACAGTCTTTTGTTCTTTGGAGCACGCAAAGTGATGAGATCTTCTTAGTTGGCTTGTAGTTCTTTCTGTGTCAGATGTTGTAGGATAGTATATCCTTAAGGTTCTGCAAGGTTGAGCTTTAATGGTAGACAGCTATACTATCTCCAGATGTCAATCAACGTTAGAGTAGATAGACACAAATATGGTAGTGAGTTTATCGTTCTAGAAGATGCATGCAGAGGATACACGAGAATGGAAGATATGTTCTGTATCCGTGCAGAGATACGTTCAGTCTTTATTAAATGCATGGCAGTAAAAACAGACGTGATGCGCTTTGACTATTCAAACGTATCTTAAATCAGATGAACAATTTATTAATAAAAGCATGACTATGCAATCGTTATGATAAATTGACAGAATCGTTATGAACCAAAAATTACTATAGTCGTTCATAAGAAGTCGTTTATGATAACTTATGAAATCGTTATCAAAAAAACAAGTCGTTCTATAAAGATGATATAAGAAATCGTTATGAAACATGGCAAGTCGTTCATGGCAAGTCGTTCTGATTCTGAAGAAATCGATATGAAACACTTATCAAATCGTTATGAGATGCAAGTCGTTGTAGCTTTCTAAAGAAATCGTTACGATGTCTTACAGAATTGTTATGACGAGCAAGTCGTTATAACTCTCTAAAGAAATCGTTACGATGACTTACAGAATCGTTATGACGAGCAAGTCGTTATAACTCTCTAAAGAAATCGTTACGATGACTTACAGAATCGTTATGACGAGCAAGTCGTTATAACTCTCTAAAGAAATCGTTACGATGACTTACAGAATCGTTATGACGAGCAAGTCGTTATAACTCTCTAAAGAAATCGTTACGATGACTTACAGAGTCGTTATAATGAGCAAGTCGTTATAACTTCTGAAGGAGTCGTTACGATAACTTACAGAGTCGTTATAATGAGCAAGTCGTTATAACTTCTGAAGGAGTCGTTACGATAACTTACAGAGTCGTTATAATGAGCAAGTCGTTATAACTTCTGAAGGAGTCGTTACGATAACTTACAGAGTCGTTATAATGAGCAAGTCGTTATAACTTCTGAAGGAGTCGTTAAAATCGTTACAGCTAATGAAGGAATCGTTATGGCTCTTCTGAGAAATGATGTATGTAAGTACTTACCACAAATGCTTGACTTTCTTTGTGCTTAAGGCTAAATAAAACAAGGTTAGAAAACTTTGACAGTTTTTTTATCACCAAATAAGCATGTAATTAATTTAAAAATGGGGAAACCATCCTAAACCAACATGAACACTATGGGTGAGGGTACTTGCCTTTAGGTATACTCAAAGGGATCCAAAAGGCTTGGTGAAGCTCCCTTGGGCTGTCAAGAAGTTCCCACCACTCCTCCATATGGTCCTTCCTCCGGTTCTTGAGCAAGCTCCTGCAATCCAGTCGGATGCCTTCCTCTATGGCCAGCAAGCTCCTTGATGCAGCAGGTGGCCGGATCAAGCTTCAGAACTTCAGATTTTGGGTTTTCCAAGGTGTGGGTTTCTCCCAGTACAAAAAATAGGGTTTCACTCCTTTCTCTCCTCCTCTCTTGCAAAGGGGCAAAGAGAAGCTTAGGTTTAAAAAAAATGGGTTTTGTATACGGAGAGGGGTTGGTTAACTCTACACGCAGGGGTGACAAATTGCCTTTCAGACCGTGGACAGCTTACCATGGTTGGGTGGCTTGCTTCCGTAATTTTGGCTCTTCAAAACGCATGAGGTCAGAGAAATTGGCATCACATCGCTGGACCTGGACTTAGTGTGGCGTCCATGGGGTTGACGCCGACAAAACACCGACGTCTACGGATATTGAATGCCAATCTGGCCTTCGCCAGAACTTAAGACATGCAGAAACCCATGCACATCATGTATAATACATGTAATATCTATATGGATTGTGCACACACTACTCAAGCAATACATACATTATTTATACCTAAATTATACAACATACACATAAGTATACTAATTAATACATACGTAGATACATACATACATACACAACATGAATTATTTACATGCAATTTAATAATGTAACAAAATTCGACGGCCTTACAGTGTGTGAACGTTGGACGTAGGATGCACGAGTTGTGTACTCCGAACCACCTTAAATCTTTGTGTCTTGTGGTTTGCACGTTTCTACGATAGATGTTTGGTAGGCACGAATGATTGTTCACACGCTAGATAGGTTGCTTAGTTTCTAATCACAACTTGCACATAGACCATAGTTCGAATTCAATACATATCTATTTAAGATTTCGATAAGTCAGTGTTGGATCAAAAGAAGGTCATAGTGCTTTTCATTGGTAGTAATCTATTCGACCCCCCGCTAGATTACTACTTTAGATAGTTTCGCACACCGTCGATGTTTAAGTAGTAATCAATGTTTCCTTCTATCAATTATCTTGTTCATTGACAATCGATTATCTGGTTACTCAAAGATCTATTACTTGATAATTAGCAACCAATATAGTTTTGTAATACCAATTAATGAAGGATTTTATTCTCCATCGTTGTGAACCCTTCCACAACCAATACATTGCTTCATCAATAATCGATGTAGCTCTTGAACATAAAGCGATGGAGGCCTTGTCCCCCCATCATAACAGGACTATCAGGAGACTTAAATATGGGAAAGATTTGGATAGTTTGTGCTTAGAACTGACCCTTAGGCACATCACTTTAGGAGTTGACAAAATTCATGACCCAAGCATGGTGGGTCTATCCTTTTTAGACAAAGTCAAGGATAAGTATGACAAGGGTATTATAACAGCCTTGGATATTTATGCCCAATAAGGCTCCATATCCAAGTCCGCCTCCCACGAACAGACCGAAGTCTCGCAAGGGATAACACGCACAAGTGTCCAGTAAGAATATAAAAGACATCCACAACTGTACAAGACACAAGAAAGTACATGTGCTCATACTTGCATACAATAATGTACAACTGTCCCAATACATTATTACAAGTTCAAGAGAAAAGTACAACTACTTGGGGCATATCCCGAGGGAGCACAAGCTCACACAAACACAACTAACTCTATTGCTGGTTCTACAAGTCTGTCACAATGCCACAACGAGCCAACACACGACTAACACTTGAAAGGAACTATAAGGGAGTGAGCCTCAACAAGTCACTGGCTCAGCAGGGACCTCCCAAAAACTATACCTGAAAAGAAAGACACCTCAACCCCAAAGGGGTCTCACTGGCTACACCGAAAGCCAAACCACAACGTACTCTCAACAAACATGATTAAACCATAATTAAAAATATAATCACACCAGCTAACACGGTCCTTGAAAAGTAAGAACAAACAACAGGACTAGCACAACACCATTAGTCCGCCCAACAACTGAAATGCCTAGGTCACAGCCTCACAGGTCAACCACCACAACAACTGAACGCCTAAGCCACAAGCCTTACAGGCAAATCACTGCCTAGGCTACAAGCTTCACAGGCAACCTACCCATGTAGGGTAACAGGACTGGCATCAGCAAGCCAATCCACAACACACTAAAACCACACTCGGAAGCTTACCCAAAGAAGGGTAAAACACAACGTGTGAAGGTCTCGCCACACGACCTCCAAGAAACACACATTCACCTCAACACTTGAAGAGGTTGATCAACAAACGTATCACAACACAAAGCTACCACAAAGGGTACATGTACCTATCTCTACGTGATACCACCACGAAACCTCAACCAGAACTGTGCCACCACTAGGGCACACCACAACGAGTAAAACCTCAACCAGCAAGTCACTACACGCAAACCACAACTAGTGGCAAAGCACGAGTCGAAAAGAAACGATGCCTCCACACGGGAACGGACTACTGGTTCATGAGGCCAGTATCCAACCCAGACAACACAGCACAAGAACCACCTCTCAGTGTCATAGCCACGAACTACTCAGTCCAATTACCATAAACACATAGAGGGAGCCAACCAATAGTGGAGACCAACCAACACCACACCTGCAGACTATACAGCTGCAGGCCCATGCCTAGCACCTTCAGGGACTCCAGCCCGAGCTCCCTAAAGTGAGGCACTGGAAACACAGAACTAGCTAGGGACCAATGACATCTACTGGTGTCCATCCCCCAACCAGAAGCGCACTACAAGCGACCAAATACAAACTGTCACAAGTCGCTGCCCCTCTGCTATCTTTCCCTCAGCCGGACGAACAACTCAAACACAGGAGTGAGGGTGTCCAGGAAGACGACCCCAGTCCAATGGTACACATATACCGGGACACTCCCCACGCACAACGTGCTTGGCTCACATAGAACCTGGGGTACCCGACTGAAGAGGCATTCCGGAATAGGCGCCGGACCACCAAACTCGGCTAACACACAAACCACAATACATGCTTAAAAAATAGTTATTTATAGCTATGGTACATATGCATTATAATAAGCTCATCACCGGTCACCGTGTGACCTCCAAGCCAGCCTACACCACTACATACATGAACCACAATAACATATAATAACCTTGCCTGTCATCGGTCGTCTCACGACCTCCATAGCAACACACAACACCTTGCAAATTAACCACCTTTCAGATACAATAATGCACTACGTACGATTAACATGAATCATTACTTCATCATAAACCAACTTATAAATCCTACACATGTTTTACTAGCATTAACCACCTACTTCATCATAAACCAACTTATAAATCCTACACATGTTTTACTAGCATTAACCACCTTAAGCAACTTTAAAAAGACAATAAAAGACCAAGCTAGGTCCACACAGGACCTTCACTGCCCAAGCACACAACACACCCCACGGAGGCTAAAATGCAACGGACACAGGTGCCACCTTTCAAATCGCGACAACCTGTGTAGACGCAATTCAAAACCTTAACGCGACAGGGCCCAATGTCGCGATAGCATCGTGATGGCCCGATACGTCGCCTTCACCCAAACCGACAGTTGGAGTCAAATTCGCGACGGCCCACATGGTCGCGGAAATAGCAGGATGAGTAAAGCCCATAATCACGATAGCCCACTACTCCGCGTTCACAACATGAACGCGATGGTGAACCCCGTCGCATTTCAAATGCGACAGTGAACTCAACTCAACGACCGAGCCCACCTTCTCCACCAGAAAACCCATACACAATCATACAAATGGCAACTTAAAGCAGTAAACATGATATCTACACTATGGCACACCACCCAAACATGGTTTCCACCCTTTAATCCATTCATAACAAAGCAAAACAAGAGGGTAGTCTCCCTACCAACTGAATGAGCCTGAAGAACACGGAGAACACCTTGTCGCCGGCGTGTCCACACTCCGGACGCCATCCTTGCGTGGAACCGGTGCCACACGAGCCACCAGGAAGCCGGATCTTCAGAAATCCCCCACAGTAGCCCCCTCCTTCTCCAAACAGAGCTCCTCTGCTCTGTCTGGCTAAAACAGGGCAACAGAAGTGTAGTAACCTGGAAAATTTCGCATTTAAAAATTTGAAATAATAAATTTCTATAAAAACATAATAATAGAAAGATACGTACCATTATCATATGCAAGAACACATCCAAAATCATAAAAATTGTAAATCAACTCCAAATATATCCCTAAGTGTTCCACGAATGAATTCATGCAACGAAAAATCCAATTGGCCAAACGTACGTCACAATGTGACTAATTATCAAATTAGGAAACTAAGTCGGAAAACGTTAACATGAAAAAATAAACACCCATAAATTAAACGAATATGTCGAAGAGATTTCCAACATCATGAAATGAATAACCATTATCGGGTTTAGACCAATGGACCTCTCATAGCCCATGAATAAATTCAAATAAGAAAATGCAATAAAATTCATAACTCTATTATTCCCTAATAAAAAGGGAAAAACCTATAAGATAAATTCCAATAAATAATGGGCTTGGTTAAATTGACTCATTAGAATTAGTGGTCCAAAATAAGGATTTTAAAAGAAGAATAATGGGAAAATTCCCTAAATTCGCAACTTAATATTACTTAAATAGAAAAGAGACATTTAATACATTAAATAAACAATTTGAGATGGAATTGGATTCCTAAACCTACCCCATATGGTTTAGCACGAATTTAGACCTCAACCTAACCCAAATAGAAGTTGGAAAGCAAGGAAGGAAAGAAGGAGTTAGGAAATCTCGTAATTAAAGAGAAATTTGAGTAGTAGTAGGAATAGGAACCCTTACTAGCTTAAATACTCTCTTAACTCTCCATGGCCGGCCCTGAAACTTTGCTGGGGCTTGCTAGACGTGGAGAGAAGGCCAAGGAGGAGGAGAATTCATGGGGAGAAGGCTCTCTCAAGCATCTTCCTTTGTTCTTCAAGTTCTAGCCCTAGAAGAGTAAAACGACTGAAGGTAGGCATTCTCACGAGCAAAACCAATAAATCCATATGTAGATTGTTCCATACATCAAGAAAAAAGCCCTCTTGTTTCACTCTTTTCATCGAGCCAATCTTTTGATCTCTAATTTTGAAATTCTGCAAATATGATGAACCCGACCCTTCTTCTTTATTCTTGATCTCAATGTATACTCAACCTCGTGCTCTCAAATTTTAACTAGAGTTATTGATGGATGTTAGGCATATTTTACCCCTAAAAGCCCTAATTTTTATCCATCCTTTGCCACGAATTAAATCTTGCATGATTTCGACAATGTACTGTTGCAGTTTAACCTTGACTTGTTTACAAGTTCCATACCTCTTTGTGGAGTCATTTCTAGACCAAGTGTCAACAGAGAACTTGTTACCTCATGCGTACTATTCATTTGGCACTGGTTTCCCCAATTTTTTTTGACTGTAGTGAGAGCATTAGTCCGAACATTACCACTATGTCAGATTCACACAGTCAATCACAATACATTTATTACCTAGTCAAAGACATTTGTTTCTTAATCATTGCTACTGTACAAAGTATTGGAAGTAATATAACTAACAAAAGGTGGTTTCACTCGATTTGGATCACCCTAGCATTTGTTTTGATTTTCAAACCCACAATGTCAAACCCAATCCAAGTCGGAGTTGGAAATAGGTAGAGAAAAAGCAACCCAAACGTCATTTTCAGGTAGCGACAGGTCGACACGTCGCTACCATAAAGCGAAACATCATGGTCATGACCCATACCAAAAATCTGGCCATTTCGTGGTCTTTTCAGAAAGCGACAAGATCATGGTCGCCTTCATGTTTGAAGGCGACAGGCACTGTGTCGCCTTCTGCCTATGTCCACTTAATGGCCATAACTTTTCTATAGACCTCGGATTGATGAGCCATTTTCTTTGCTGGATTCCTCATTCAAAGGGCTTAAATTTGGTATATTCATGTGTGAGATTGTAATGAAAAATCAATGAGTTATGACCTTAGGAAGTGAATTGATGGGATTGCATTTGCCTCTAAAGGCATACATCTTGATTTCCGTCATTTTGCGTCGTTCCTACATGGTGAGTTTGATCTCTTCTAAGAAGGATCTAGAAAGTCTTAACATGCATTATCAACCCATATCAAAGTTAAAACATGTTTACATAATTTTTAATTGATTTTAAGTTCATGATCATGCTCTCTACTTGCCGATTATCCACTTCTTGCCTTGTTATCAAACTTGCTAAAAACAAATGTTATAAAATGGAGTCATATTGAATGATTTAAAATACAATAACACGACATCTTTCTATCTATGATTTTTCTCATGCGTTCACACACTTGAACCATCCAATTATGGCTTGACTTGGCATGAAAATATCTCATAATGTATTGGTTAATTTATTGCAATAATGTACATAAATGCTCTATTTTAAATGAACTTGTCTTCGTTTCTAGCGTTGTTTGGGAATACCGTTACGACGCCCCACTGTTCTAGAATTCCTCAGAACGTCGGGCACTTGTTTCTATATACACACTTTCCTTGACTTGGACGAACTCTCCGTCAGATATTCCTTCTGTCAGACTAGTGAATCCTTGTTCAAGACCTCCGTAGGTCTCCTCTGTCCATGGATTCCCACATGGTCGACGAGTGGTTGTACCCTAACACCTATGATACCCTTTAAGGATCGACAAGATCAAAACAACCTTAGTTGCTCTCGCTTTATCTTGAATCACGCCGGACCTCTGGACCTGTGCATAATGAGGCAGTGGAAGGGTTGTGTATTCCACCTGACTGCCAACACCGTACACGTGTGTTGTGCAAACTGTTACTATCGCTCGTTACTCGACGTTTCATGTGCAATGACCATAAGATCTCATCTATACTCTACTCGCCGTCTATTCACGTTCACTCTACTTCTAGGTCTCTCTCGTCTATTCATCTAGTCTCTCTTGGTACTCTTTGAGCTGTGTGGCTCCTACTGTTTTGTACTGTTCATGACTGTCTAGCGCTATAATATGGGTCTTGTGACTCTACTGTATCCAATGCATACAGTGCAGGGCACGGAGAGTGTCCGAGGGGCTCTAATCTAGTCCTGGGGGCAGAGAGCCACATGAAAAAAACCTAGCGGGGCTATAGACGGTGTTCTGCATTGCACCGGTTCTGACTATACTATATTGGCTAGACATCTGACTATTATCCTTTTAGTCTGAGGAGTTCAGACGTACTGTGATATTACTGTGATATCACAAATGTTATACTATTAGTCTGAAGAGTTCAGACATACTGTGCGATATTGTGCTATCGCAGACTGTTACTGAACGGCTACTGTCCTAGAAGTGACTATTGTCGTATTATACTAGTGCACCGTTGTGCAACCATAGATGCTATCTCATACATGCTATCTTGTCATACGACCTATACTTGCTCTACTTGATACTTGCTATCTTGAGTTATTGCGTACTATCGTGACTTAATCGCATTCAAGCGCTCTCTACTCTCTCGTTGTCTAATGACAATAAAAGTGCTATACTCTCGGATATCTAGGATAACCAAAGTGCCATTACTATTTCGATTGTCAAAAGTTAATCAAAAGTGCTATACTATCTCGATTGATGAAAATCAATCAAAGTGCAATTACTCTTTACATGATCAACTACTATCTTCCTCGCTATAGCTGTCGCTTGCTATTGCTTGCCATTGTCGCTACATGCTGTTGCGTTGTTATCGTTTCTATCGTGACTTGACTTTAATCATCGTGCTATACTTGATTTTTCTGCTATGTGAACCATGTACTTGTGCTATTACTTTCTAACTTTACATGACTCACTCTTCATTAGTTACTCTGCCATTAATGCATTAATTATTAAAGCATGCTTGATCCTGAGATTTAAGTCCTTGGGCGTTATCGCTCACCCTCGTTATTTGTTATTGTGTCTCAGGTAACTCGGACAATGATGTTACACACACCAATGGGGACATGACCCGAGTGATGAGTGACCCAGATTCAAGTCATGAAGTTCCCCTAGTACAATGGAGTCTAGTAGTTATTGTATTAGATTTCTTTTCAATGTAATGATGTCATTGAGCCTTATGTGTGGCTCTGAATTAGTGGTTGTAATAGTCTTAGTGATTTTATAATGAAATAAAGAGTTTATTCCAATTATTGTTTATTAGATGATCTGATGTTTACGAAAGTATGCGCAATTGTCGTTACCATACTCGTGTTCACGTCTCCTTCGATTTATTCCGCTGCTAAATTAGAGGGGCGTGACAAGAAGCACAGTCGAAATCACGACATAGGCAGACGTCGCATTTCAAAGTTAAACGCAAACCACTCAGCCGTCACCAAATGGAACCCAAAGTGCCACACGTCACAAAGGTGGTTCTGTGAATCGCGATGGGAGAGACTGTCGCATTTCAAATCGTGACGACTTGCTCCATTGCATTCACAACCAGTGAACATGTGGGTTAAATAGGCTGAGAGCTAAGGCCCACAACACCCATACAAGGCATGGAAACCACGACCAAGGCCCAATGACCACTTCTTGGTCAAGAGCACTACCCTAAAACCATTAAACACGGATCCGAAAGGATCGTGCCATTACAGGTATGGCTTGAAGTATGACAGATTTTGACTGTCTGTCCTTCTTGCAGACCAAGTCAATATTAGGTGTGGTAGAGTATGGTTTTGGCATGTGTATGGTCAGATTGGACTTTCTGTCCCCTTTTGTCCCTTCTATAGGAATGAAGGGAGGGTCCTAAATGAGACCAAAGACCCCTTAAATAAGCCATACTGCCCTTCTTGACCGAACTTTATGTCTTTCTTGAAGGCAGTTTGGAGCCTACCCCCTGCATCCTATTACCTGAACCTAAGTGGACCCAAGGGAAACCTGGGAAGTATGAGAGTCCCTTCTGCCCTTTCTTAAAAGCATCTGCTAAAGAAGCTTGAAAGTCTGACACAAGGAAGAACTCCAGAGCTGGAGGAATGATCCTACAGCTTAGAGCTTGAAGCATGGAAGTTCTTCATCCTTGGACCACTGCCTTGACCTACTGGAGCTGGTCTTCAAGGAGTTCTTCTTCCTCCAAGCCTTGCATCAAACAATAGGAGTGGAATTTGAAAGAGCAACCCAAAAAGGTAGGTTTTCTCGGGCACAAATTAAACTTCTTGTTCTTACTCTAAGCATCCCTGATTTTTCTATGGTAGGAACTTACTGAAACACATTTGATTTGCCTACATATTTGATCAGTAGAGTGTTAGGATTTCCCGACCTTTACACCTTCACAAAACTCATCATAGTTCTGCCTGTTCTTAAGGAACATGACCCTTGTTCCTAGAAAGTATGCCCATAACTTCTTGATCTTTCCCAAAATAGGAAACCATTTGATTTGTCTATGGCCCATGAAATTCTTGAACCCTTTGACTGAAGTGCAACCTTCGAATTTGATCATGTGGTATTTCCAGCAACCTCCTTGTTGGAAACCTTGTCTGAGTCTCTTGTGCACCTTTGAAACCATGCTACCAGCATCATCAGGTCTGATGCACCCTTGAGTAATTATAGACTCATTTCCTTCCTATTTCAAGTATATTCGATAGCCTTGTGGCACTCTTGGTTTGCCCCTTTGACTGGCCCTTTGTGGAACTATGACTGCCCCTTGTGGCAACTCCGATTGGCCATTCTGTCCACCTCGACTGTTCTTTCTTGAACACTTCGACTGTCAATTTGATTGGACCTCCAGGCCACTGAGATCTGTCCTACAGAAGAGCAACCCGTGCGCCAGTAATCCTAGGTACCTTGTACATGTTAAAAGTGTTAAGAAGGTGAAGACTATTCTAATGATTTCTAATTACTGATTTATGTCTCCTCTATAATTCAACTAAAATCCCACCTTGAATCTGTTTGTCTTGAATCTGAAACGAAGGAAATGTATAGGAAACCCCCTTGAGCTTGCTTGCATGACTTGATCCGTTATGTAGCTTAAATCCTTTCCAATTTATACTCTTGAAGTTCGTGATCTGAGCTTATATTTTGGCATCCATGGCTTCCTACACTTCTGTCCTTCTGACTCCGAATGGCCATAATGATTTGGATTAGGCACTACTTATTCGGATGAATCCCTGATCAAATGCCTGTGCAATAGGGGCATGATCTGGTCCTGGGGAGGAGCACCTGACGTATAATATGTATGCAATATTGGAAAGTGCATATTGTTATATGATATGAATGAAGCACAATGTGCTATTTGATATGAATGTTTGATTTGTTCGTTTACCTTGATAAGTTTGACTCGTTTCAAATGACAATATCCGTTCTTGTCACATGTATGATTGAATCATAGTTTGATTATTGTATCAATCTCATGACTTGACAGTTAGCATGATTCGCTTGGAATTTTGTAGTATGAAATTCTGGTCTGCTACCTTCATGCTTCCTGTTTGCCTTGATATCATGCCTGCCATCCTTGAAATTTAGTTTGTTAAAATGTTAATTAAGTATATTTTGCCGTACCATGAGATATAAATCCTACTAGGCTAGTTTTCTCATAACCTATTAACATTTCAGGTAAACTTTGGAGCATGATTTGCATGTAACCGAGCCACTGTTGGAGAGCCTAGAGTACCCTGGAGGAGTTTAAAGTTTCTGAATTTTTGATGTATGGGAAAAATCATGTAATAGACTTGTAAACCATTGAAGTTGGATTTATGAGGAGTGTTTTCTTTTAGATATTAGTGCTTATATAAACCATGCAAAAGAAATAGTTGATGATTTGTCTAAGTGTGAATCATGGATGTAGGAGTCATACGTAAATCATTTTGTGTTTCATGTGTTGAGATCTTGTGCCAGTCTGTGGCAAAGATTATTGCAATAAGGGATGTGTCAATTCTAAAATTTTATGAAAGAATCATGTTTTGGTAAAATTTTGTATGAATCTTGTGATGAAGGAGCTTTTATGATTACATGAGAGTGAGCCCTTCTTGTTGAGGAGTTTTGTCACTTGAGTTAGCAAAATAAATTTTTGTGGGCCCAAATTGATGTTTGAGGCTTGGCCTTTCTATTTCTATTTCATTATAGGATATTTGATTTGAATGTTGTGCCCCGATGTGAGTTGAGGTGTTTGGTCAAGGTTTATTGTTGAGGAATTTCATTTTGAATGACTTTTGAATTTTCGCTGAAATTTTGATACCCAAATTTTTGGGGGCGTGACAAAGAGATAGCACAATAGGAGAAGAGATATAGAGCTGTGAAGAAGAGGTCCTCGAATAGAACTCCATGCAGGAAGAGAAGTTGCTGCATCGATGTCAAGTCATGGCTGAAGCCTTGTTGCTATCCAGATAATACAAAGCATCAGAAATCCTACTTGGTTTGTGGCATGCAATCTTCAAGCTACTTCTAGATGCAAAGTACGAGAAACTCAAGTCTGAAGCAGAAGCCATATGAGTATCAAGTGATGAATAGATCAGATCTCGAGAGTGTTTGATGAAATCTCTCTCTCTCTCTCTTATTAGTTTCACTTGTGCAACATTTCTCTTCCTTAATACCATACATTGTTCTGTTGTTTGCTTCATCTAGAGTAAGGAGAATAGATCCTACACGTTTGAGTGTGTGGATTGTGAGATTGTTAAGATCTTGAAGAAGTGAATCAGTAGTTCAAGCTGTGTGTCATCAATTATATGAAGCTGTGAGTCAGCTGTTGTGTGAGAGTCTCACACATTTGAGTTGTTGAGTGAAACCTCACTAGTTATTGGTGAGGGGTGGATGTAGGTCTCTGTCTGAGAGCCGAACCACCTTAAAAAGCTCTTTGTCTTTCGTGGTTTGCTGTGTTTTCTTGACTCTTTGATTTATGCTATCAGTTTTTCAAATCGCTAAAATTTTTTAAAGGGAGGAATCTATTCACCCCCCTCTAGATTTCCATTTACTCAACCAACAAAGCTGTGTAACTTCAGGTATTCGAATTTCCTCTATTCCGTCGAAGCTGTATAACTTCAAATATTTGAGTTTCTTCTATTCATTCTAAGCTCTGATACTTCGATTGATTGATTGCATCTCTTGACAGTCGAAGCTCTGATACTTCGACTAGTCAGTTTTAGCCTTTGTTAGTCGAAGTTCTAGTACTTCGACTGATCAATTGCATTTCTTGACAGTTGAAGCTCTGATACCGTACTTTTCCCTTTTTTATTATCAAATATATAATTAACATGTGTTTTAAAATCTGGAAGATAGCCGATAACTTCGTCATATACGAAGTGTAACGGCCCCGATGCCCGGACCCTCGGCTCCCACCAATAATCCGATCATCGGCACCGCCGCCACGAGTCGGAGTCCGGAGTCGGATCCGGAAGGGCTAAGGATCGGTCTAACAAGATATGTAATAGAGATAAATAACAACAAATGCACTAAAATGTACGACAGGGAAGGAGGAAAAGAGTCCAACACTAAGTAGCAGTCTAGTACAGTCCAAAGTAAATAAAGTACAAGTGCTGAAATAAAGGGAAAGAACACGTCCCTTAGAGGCATACCCTAAGGGTGAAGTACACAAGCTAGGGAACACTGCTCACTGGGGACGCCGTCTACTATGGCCCCGTTTCCTCAGTCTGCCGCGGAGGGAGCTGCTGTGAAGTCTCACCTGAAAAAGAGGGCATGAGCTTCACAAAGAAGCCCAGTAGGGACTACCAATCTCCTACTGGTTCTAACAACAGAATAGAACTAAGTGCAGTAATTAATTAAAGCAGTAAATTCTATTCTACTATCAGAGTCAAGTGCGGAAGCGTGAAAGAAACTACACGGTCATCGGTCTAGGCTATACGTCGGGACCGGAAACCTGTGTAAAACACAACACCAGAAGAAACCAAGGCTGTACCACAGACAGCTAAACACTGCTTGAGAAAACACACTAGCTATAGTACACTGCACCAGTCAGCCGATCAGGTGCGCCATGTGCCTTACCCTCGACCAATGGTCCATGTCTAACACCTCCCATCGGAGTGAGACACGGAACTAAAGAACCACAACTGCCGTAGTCTGGCCGGACTACGGTCCCACGACTAGCCCCTCTAAATGGTTCTGGAACCATGTAGAGTGAGGCAGTGAGAAAGGAAGAGCTGATCTGCACTGCAAGAGCTACCAACTACCATGGCGTCCCAGACTTAGCTAAGAGAGCTCTACAAACGACTCTACGCCGTTGTCCCCACCGTTTTCCCCTCTACTACCAGAGTCCGTGACTCGAGCAAAACCCACCGCCCGGAGAACTCCCTCTAACAGGTGCATGGGGACCGGGGGTCCCAGGTAATGGTAACAACCTGTCTCGTGGACAAGCCCTCAAATGCCTAGCACCGGGCGAAGAGACTAGAGTAGCACTGCACTAGGAACAACACAGGTGTCAAGAAAACCGAGTCGCAGTGGAAGCAGAACATCAAAACCTGTCGCTAGTCCCTCTCGGTCAGAGAGGCGACGCAACGATACGTCGTGATCAGAACGCGACGATCCTGCCTGTCGCGAAGTCGCAGTGGAAGCAGAACATCAAAACCTGTCGCTAGTCCCTCTCGGTCAGAGAGGCGACGCAACGATACGTCGTGATCAGAACGCGACGATCCTGCCTGTCGCGACAAGAAACCAAAAGGAGACCCTTGAGCCCGTCGCGACCAGATCGCGTCTGGGAAACCCGTCCGACGACCCAGCCTGAGTGCTCAAACAAGGGCCCCTATCACCCAAAACCACACCAAATGATACAAAATGGGGAGGGGAGCATAACCAACATAGGAAACAGCTCAATTAACATCAATCCACCCTTAGGAAACCCCATGCATGACAAGGAAGGAAAACTACACTAAAAAAATCCTCACATGCATACATGAGCCTCATCTCAAACCACCCATTCCAAGCATGGAAAACCACATAATAAACAAATCCCATAAGAATCCACATGATATAAAGACTATAATGCACTTCTAGCATGAAGTCTAAATGGCTTGGAGAAAGGGGATTGGTTTCCTGGCATAAGGAGAATGAGAAAGAAGAACACAACCAATCCAATCCACACTTACCACACAAGTTAACAACACCTCAAGCCACAACAAGGTCCACCCAAGCTCCTCACGGAGCCCCAAGCACAGAGAATCGCCAGAGAGGGGAAAGCACAGAGAACAGGCAAAATGGGGCTTTTGCTCTTGGACTTGGGCACTTAAACACAGAGGATGAGAACGCGACGAACCAGGTCATCGTGTTAGCAAAGCTAACGCGACACCCACCTACGTCGCGATCTGGAAATGCCTGCAACTCTGATGGTCAAAGCCAC
Source organism: Colocasia esculenta (assembly GCA_014218235.1). Taxonomy (NCBI): domain Eukaryota; kingdom Viridiplantae; phylum Streptophyta; class Magnoliopsida; order Alismatales; family Araceae; genus Colocasia; species Colocasia esculenta. The sequence continues at coordinate 118,245,116 of CM024757.1, read as the reverse complement.
CACGTGGCATGCATGCAACGTTGACATTTGATCGCGACGGACCAGTATGTCGCATTCATTCATGCATGACGACACGTGTCTCCACCATCCAGACATCTAAAAGACAAAACAATAGTCTGTTGTCAGAGCCCTATCACGACATGGCGGCCGGACGCATTCTCATTCAGAACGCGACGGTCACCTATGTCGCATTCAGAAGGAGACGGGTCGACATGTCACGACCACAGCTGAGAGAGCTGACCCTCAATAGTGACAAAGATGTTACAGAAGTCATACATGATTTAGTCATGTATAGCTGAAGCTAACTTCATCATATACGACGTCCACTTCATTTTGGTCATGATCAGTCGAAGCTTAACTTCATCATATCCGAAGTCCAACTTCGTCATAGACGAAGTTCACTTCATTTTGGTCATGATCAATCGAAGCTTAACTTTGCCATATATGAAGTTAACTTCGTCATATCCGAAGTCGAACTTCATCATATACGAAGTTCACTTCGTCTTGGTCCTGATTAGTCGAAGCTTAACTTCATCATATACAAAGTCCAACTTCGTAATATACGAAGTTTACTTCATTTTGTTCACAATCAAACGAAGCTTAACTTCATCATATACGAAGTCCAACTTCGTCATATACAATGTCCACTTTGTTTTGGTCGTGATCAGTAGAAGCTTAACTTCGTCATATACGAAGTTCAACTTTTTCATATACTAAGTTCACTTCATTTGTGTCGTGATCAGTCGAAGCTTAACTTTATCATATACGAGGTCCACTTCGACTGACAATGTTATATTTTGATAGTTGGAGTTGACATATCGATGCCTTGAACATCGATTGCTACTACATCAATTACCATTAATCATCGATTGCTGACCAACCTATAATGATTATTGACTATTTTATCCATTGCTCTATTGTTTAGTGTGCATTTAATCAAACCTCTTCAGAAATTTACTATTATTTTATTATTCCTATTTATTTAGGATTTAAAAATTCAGGTTGTTACATCCTCCCCCACTTAAAAGAATTTGGTCCCCAAATTCATATAATCATGATAGGGAGAGTGACTTACTGAATATGTTTGGGTAGTTGTGCCTCATTGTTGATTCAGGTTCCCATGTAGCTTCTTCTACTCCACGATTATTCCGTAGAAACTTTACCACAAGGATAGACCTATTCCTGAGTTGTTTTAGTTTTCAGTCTAGTATTTTGATTGGCTTTTCTTCATATGTCATGTCCTTATGCAGCACCAATTCTTCATGGTATATGATATGGGTAGGATCGTACACGTATTTCCTGAGCATAGAAACATGGAATACATTGTGTACGAACGCTAAATGTGGAGGTAACGCCAGTCGATATGCAACTTCACCAACCCTTGCAAGCACTTTGAAAGGACCAATGAATCTTGCACTTAACTTCTCTTTGACTCCAAACCTTTGAATTCCACAAGTAGGAGATACCTTTAAAAGCACATGATCCCCCACTTGAAATTCTAAGTCCCTCCTTCTCTTATCGGCATAGCTTCTCTGTCTGGATTGAGCAATCCTGAGCTGATCTTGAATAATCTGAATATCTCTAGTTGTAGCTTGTACCATGTCTAGGCCTAACCATTGCTGTTCACCAACTTCGATCAAGCATACTGGTGACCTACAACTTCTACCATATAGTGCTTCAAATGGAGCCATCTTTATACTTGCCTGATAGGCGATTGCTATTATTATAGGAAAACTCCATTAAAGGCAATTGTTCATCCCAATAGCCTTCAAAATATATTGTGCAAGCTCTTAGCATGTCTTCCACAATTTGATTGGTCCTCTCAGTTTGTCCATCTATCTGTACTAAAGTTGAGTTTAGTACCAAAGGCAGCTTGCAATCGCTTCCAAAATGAGAGGTAAATCTTGGGTCGCGATCTCAGACTATTGATGATGGAACTCATGCAGTCTCACTATCTTTTTCACATAAAGTGCGGCTAACATGTCCACAGTCCACTTACTTTTAATTGGCAGAAAGTGGGTAGACTTAATTAGTCGATCAACAAGGACCTATATGGCGTCAAGTCCACCACGAGTATTGGGTAAACCCATGATGAAATCCAAGTCAATGCTTTCCCAATTCCACTCTGGGATATCTAAGGGTCTGAGTACACCTATAGGGCACCAGTGTTCTGCCTTCTCTTGTTGACAAGTGAGACAATGAGCACATGCTCAACTACTTCGCTTTTCATGTTTGGCCACCAAAATGTTCTTTTCATGTCTTGATACATCTTGGTTGCACCAGAGTGAATAGTGTACTTCATCTTGTGAGCTTCATCCATTAGCTTTCTTTTCAGTTCTTCATTATCAGACACATAGGTCCTATCATGAAAAAGTAATTTTCCATCTTCAGAGATGGAGAGTCTGGTCTGTGTGCTATAGTTTCCTTGACACAAACCAAGAATGGATCATTTGTTTGATCATCTATGATCTCATCAAATATGTTGGGTTGTTTTCTGAGATTATCAACTAGTACCTAGTCGCTCCTTGCTCAATATTTATGTCCAGTCTAGTGAATGCTCTAGCAGTTTCATCTCACCCATAACTAAACAAGATAATGATGCACATGCTTCCTACTAAGCGCATTAGCTATAGCATTACCCTTGTCATGGTGGTATTCAATGTGTAGTCGAAGTCTTTAGGTACTCAACCATCTCTATGTCTCATGTTGGCTCCTTCTATGAGAACAGATACTTCAGACTTTATGATCTGAGTAGACAGTGAATCTTCTCCGTAGAGATAGTGTCTCCAGATCTTGAGTGTAAAGACTATAGCGGCCAACTCTAGATCATGTACAGGATAGTTGACCTCAAGAGTCTTCAATTTCTTGGACGAATAGTCTATCACCCTCTCCTACTCCACCAATACACAACCTAGACCGATTCCAGATGCAACGGTATAAACTGAGAAACTTTCACCCTCTATAGGAAGAGCAAGAACTGGGGTAGAGGTTAAGCATTATTTCAATGTTTGAAAGCTTTTATCACTCTCCTTAATCTAGACATAGGGATTCTCCTTTAGAGTAAGGTGAGTGAGAGGTACAGCAATCCTGGAGAAGTCTTTTATGAACCGCCTGTAATAACCGGCCAGTCCCAAAAACCTTTTGATCTTAGTGACAATGGTCGATCTCTCGCAATTAAGCACAGCTCCATCCTTGGAGGGATCGACAGAGATGCCATCTTTGGAGATGACATGGCCTAAAAAGAACACTTCTTCGAGCCAGAACTCGCACTTGCTCAGTTTAGCATAGAGCTTGTTGTCACGCAAGATCTGCAGAGCGATCCTCAGATGCTCCTCATGTTCCTCTTTAGTCTTGGAATATATAAGGATATCATCAATAAATACCATGATGAATTTGTCAAGGTATGTGAACGCGGCATTATTGATTGTGCACTTTCGTTGTCCAGAGTCCTTGCACAAATCAATATGCTCATCTTCTCTAAACTGTCTCACAAACATAAAATAGTAAAGATGAACTAGCAAAGTGGTCAGAACAGGTCATATCCACGGAGGGGCTGAATAAAGCTCGACTTAAACTACCTTGACTTGAAACAACTCTAGCAGACACTTTTAAAAAAAATAATATTGCATTAAGTTCAATTGTGTAAATGACTCCAATCAAATCCCTCACAATTCGACAGATCAAACATGATGAAAGAACGAGCTGAATTGAAATTAAAAGAGAATTAGCATCACTGTACCCTCTCAATTGAGGGATCAAATAAGCAGACAGAAATTTGAACTAGTAATTAAACTAACATTACACAAGGATGCACATCTAATTCTGCATAAATTTGAAGCTCGAAGGAAATGAAAATATGACAGAACAAGAATCTTAAACAGAAAATTTCAAACCAATGTACCCCTACAGCTCAGGGGGATGAACAATCAACATTCTCAACTCTCCACAAACATCAAATTAGAATGAAACAGTGAAAAGATCAGAATGAGACAGTGAAAAGGAACTCAACCAGAAATTAAAGGGGAAAGCAACATAACCATCTCTCCCAACCCAATCATCAATAAAGAAGGAGAAACTCAAGCACTTGTAATCGCCCTCTAGTTATCGAACCCCGGATCTGCACCTCTCCCAGTAGCTCCACTGGATCGGACTCTCTACCGAGGAATGGAAGAAGACATCTCGATTCCTTCACATCAGCCAGACAAGAAAATTAGAAGAAAACTTCAGATAAAAATCATCAACTCCTCAGTTCAAACCAACCGCAGAAGAAGGAACTCCAAATCCAAAACAAATGCTGAACAAAACATATGCTGAACCCCAGAAGAGTAGATCCCTCTCAGAAGAACAGATCTCTCAAATGCTCAAACCCCTTACAGAAGCAAAGAAGCTAATTCTCCCAACCCAACAGTTGATTCTCCTAAAGAAAAAATCTGAACTAAAAGAGATGAACAAGAAATCCGAACTCCCTCCAATCCGAACCAGAAGAAAGGAAGAACTAGAAATTCCTCCCCAAAATCTCCAACCAGCAGCAAGAACACTCCACTGCTCAACTCCCTCAAATGTCGAACTATCTATCACTACTCAGCCAATAAACCAAGAACAGAAGAACTAAATAAATGCTCTGGATCGAAGTCTAAACACAGCAGAATTGAACAATAATAACGCAAAAAAAATTGGAACAATAATTGCACAGGATCACCCTCTGGAACAAAAGAAATGGAAAGTGCACTGGATCGAAGTCTACCAACCCAACAGTCGATTCCCCTAAAAAATCTGAACTAAAAGAGATGAACAAGAAATTAAAAACTCTCCTCCCTCGAACCAGAGAAAGGAAAGCCTCAAATCCATAAAAATACTGAACTAAAAGCCAGATGCCCTCACTGCTCTCCTGAAAGGAAGAATATAGAGAAAAAAATGGTAGAAGAAAAAATCCCAAAAATCTGACTGGCGAAGCCCTCTGAACTCTGGAAGAACAGAAAGAAACAAAAAATCCTAAAAAAAATCGAACTAGCCCCCTAATCTGAGGACAATGGGGTCCTTTTATAGGCGTTAGGATTCTTCCAGGCGCCTCTGCTTCCCGCCTTCTGGATCGCCAGCTCTGCATCGGCTTGTTGTGCACCATACGACTGCACTACCGTGCACACACTAGCGCCATCCCTGCATCGCACGGTGCTCCAGCCATCAAAGATCTGTAGGCCCTTGAGTCCATCGTGGCCCACCTCTGTAGTACCGCCTGGGATCCGTGCGCACGGGCCCTGCGTGCCTCCGCCCCAGCCATACCACACAGCGCCCAGCTCCGGAGCAGCTTCACCAGATCCGCTTCAGGCTCGGCCACACTGCATCTTCGCCAGAGTTGGGCTTCACATGCTCAGCGCACACAGTAGCCCTGCACCGCCTCCAGCTTCTTCGTGAAGCTTCCAGTGGATGAGGCAAAATATAATAGAAAAAGGAAATAGGTAAGTGGGAGAAAGTGTTATCAGGTTTTTTTAAAAAATGGTGAGAGGGGAATGGGGGTTGTGGCTTGATATGATTAAAAGGAAGATTTATTTAACTAAATTTATTTAAAATATTTTACAAGAATTATTAGAAGATAATAAGACCAAAAATTATTATTTACATTGTACCTACTTTTATTAGTTAAATATTTAAAAAGACATTGTTTGTTAAATGAAATCTAACTATGTGATCTACCAAAATATTTAACTATATGCTTGAAAACCTATTATGGATGAAATGAGAATTAAAATCAAATGGAACATTATTTATAGACAAAAGATGTCTAAAATCAACTATATGTATGAATTTAACGCAAAAAAATTGGTAGTTATCGCTCCCCCTACTTGAACATTGATAGTCCCTTAGCAATAAAAATTACTCCAAATGTAGGACTAGAAGATGCAATGTCTCATGCTAAATAGCCATCATGTAAAAGATTAATGTAGAGATATGTCTTTCCTAATTGTAAGGGCTTATGACAAGAAATTTATGCACAAATGATAGCTCACTTAAGAGGAGAGAAGAAAAGAATTGTGGAATAAGATCCTTTCTCAGTCAGATGGGTTGTTCTCTCAGTTCCATTTACCCAACTTCCTTGAGGATTATTTCTCTGAGTTGAGGACTTTGCCCCTTATTTGCACTTTATGCACTCAATATTTTTCTTTCTTTTTCCATAATGCTGCACAACCATCATTTTCAAGAGTAGCAAGTCCAACTTTACTCAGATCTGGGGCATTTTTCATGCATAATATATTTTCTTTTGCTTTTGCTTTTTCTTTTTTTCCTCTTAAAGGAAGGATGGACAGTCAGGTTCCTTGATCACATGCCTTCACTTCCTTCAATTCACTTAGGGGAAGAGAGAAAACCAATCACCTCTCTCCTACTAGCCTTGACAAATTGCTACATTCGGGTTTAGCTAGTCTAAGTGGCTGTGTAGTGTGTGTTGAAAACTTCTTGCCATAAATCCTTACATAAGGTAGACAAGAAGTACATGTAATCCTTTACTAGAGGCTACCTAACATGGATGTTTGCAAAGGAATGTGACAACTATACAATTTAATGGTAAAGATCTGACACATAGTCTGTGTTTGCAATGCCAAGCATTTTTTATTCAAAGATGAACATTGTGAAATTTTCTTTTTATTTGCACATGCTCAATATAAAGAAAGAAAATGAGCATTAGTTAGGATGACGACTATGATACATGTTTATTCTACCTCTCCCCCTACTTATTTAGGGAAAAGAAAGTAAGATAGAGAATTACCGATAAAAGAAATCTGTACACTTGGGTTGCCTCCCAAAAGCGCTAAGTTACCATCTTCAGCCGGACGTAATAGGCTCCATTTGGCTCAGCTAGCTTGGTAGACTCAATTTTCAAAGAAGATGGGCTTTCAAAGAAATGCTTTAACCTTTGCCCATTAACAATGAATGATTGTCTAGTTTTAGGGTCAAGAATGATGACAACACCATTGTGACAAGCTTTGACAACAGTGTAAGGACCATCCCATCGGGACTTTAATTTCCCTGGAAACAGATGAAGCCTTGATTAAATAACCAGACCTTATCATGCACTTGAAAAGTTTTTCTATGAATGTGTTTATCAGGGATGATTTGGCCTTGTCTTTATAAATCTTGGAACTTTCATAGGGGCTCATTGCTGAGCTCTTCTAGCTCATTCAGCTGAAGGGTCCTTTGTTGACAGGCTTGGGCTAAATCAAGATTTACCTGTTAATAGCCCATAGGCTCTATGCTCAAGTTCTACCGGCAAATGACAAAGATTTCCAAAAACAAGCCGGTAAGGGACATTCCAATGGGAGTTTTTGAAAGCGGTCGGTAGGCCCACAATGCATCATCCAACCTTTCTGACCAGTCTTTCCTATCAGCCTAACCAACTTTTGAAGAATGTTCTTAATCTCCATGTTTGATACTTCCACTTGGCCACTAGTTTGCAGATGCTAAGGTGTTGCCAGCTTATGGGTGATCCCATACTTCCTAAGGAGGGTCCTAAACTGAGTGTTAATGAAATGTAGCCCTCCATCACTAATGATTGCCTTGGGCCACCAAATCTAGAAAAGATGGTTTCTAAACAAATTTGATAACCACCGTATGACTTATGTCATTGGTCTTTGTGGCAATGGCCTCTATCCATTGGACACATAATCAACAGCAACTAAAATGTACATGTATCCAAAGGATGGTGGAAAAGGTCCCATAAAGTCTACCCCATACATCAAAAAATTTCTACAACCAAAATGGGGTTAAGAGGCATCATGTCTCCCTTAGAAATATTTCCCATGGTTTGACATCTAGGACAGGCCTTACAAATTGGTGGGCATCCTTAAACAATGTGGGCCAATAGAAACCAGAGTCTAAGCCTTAGCAGCGGTCTTCTTTCTTGAAAATGCCCTCCACAAGCAAGAGAATGGCAAAACTTGAGGACACTTTGATGCTCACTCTCAGGGACGCATCTTTTATCACTTGGTCTGGTCTATGAAAAATAGCTTCAGGTTCTCCCCAGTAAAATACTTATCCCTAGCAAAGAATCTCTCTCTTTCATTTTTGGTCCAATCTCCAGGTACTCATCTAATGACTTTATAATTCACAATGTGAGCATCCATGGAGATGAAATATTGGAGACAGCTAAAATGTGCTCATCTGGGAAAGCATCTCTAATTGGGATAGAGTCTGCGGAAACTATTCTGGACAAATGGTCAGCTACCACATTCTTGGACCCCTTTATATCATGAATTTCCAGATCAAAACTCTGTAGCAAGAGGATCCATCTGATCAATCTAGGCTTGGCATCCTTTTTGGCAAGCAAATGCCTTAAGGCAGCATGGTCAGTGAAAACAATGATTTTGGCTTCTAAAAGGTAGGATTGAACTTTCCAAGGCAAAGACAACAGCTAGGAGCTCTTTCTCAGTGGTTGTGTATCGAATCTGAGTGGCATTCAATGTTTGCTTGCATAATAAATCACTCAGATCCTTTATCAGTTTTCTGACCCAAAATGACACTATAGCAAAATCTGAAGCATCACACACTATCTTAATGGTAAGACCAGTCTGGAGATTGTAGAATTGGAGCGCTAGTCAAATGTCTTTTAAGTCCTCAAATTGCTTTATGACGCGCTTCGTCAAAATGATGAAAGGAGTGTCTTTATCAAAGAAGTCAATGGTCTTTGCAATTTTGGAAAAGTCTTTGATGAAATCCTATAGAATCCAGCATGACCAAGGAAGGATCGAATTTGTTACCTTAGCTTTATCTACCTTATCCCTCTCTCTGAGACAATATGTCCTAAGACAATTCCCCATTTACCATGAAGTGGCTCTTTTTCCCAACTTAAAACAAGATTGGCATTAATGCATCTTTTGAGCATTCAGTCAAGTGGTCGAGGCACGAATCAAAGTCACTTCCAAACACAGAAAATCATCCATGAAGACTTCTAAGTAATCCCCAACATGTCTGAGAAGATAGACAGCATGCAATGTTGAAAAGTTGCAGGGGCATTCCACAGCCCGAAGGCATGCGTCTAAAGGCAAAGTTCAAATGGACATGTGAAAGTGGTCTTTTCTTGGTCCTCAGGGTGAATAGCCACTTGGTTATACCCTGAATATCCATCAAGGAAGCAAAAGAATTTTGGCCTGCAAGTTTCTCTAAGATTTGGTCAATGAAAGGCAAGGTGAAATGGTCTTTCTTGGTCATCGCATTCAATTTGCTATAGTTAATGCACACTCTCCATCCTGTAGCCAGCCTAGTGGGAATGAGCTCACCCTTTTCAGTTTGAATTACAGTTAGTCCTGACTTTTTAGGCACAACTTGAGTTGGACTAACCCACTGGCTATCAGAGATGGGATAAATGAATCCAGCATCAAGCCACTTGACAATTCTTTCTTAACAACTTCTTTCATGTTGGGATTAAGCCTTCTTTGCATTTCTATTGAACTTTTGGCATTCTCTTCTAAATAAATGCGATGTGTGCACACTGAAGGACTTATCCCTCTCAAATCATCTATTGTCCAACATACAGCTTTCCTATGACTCTTCAAAACTTCAATCAATTTTCTTCTCCTGCCCTTCCTCAAGATCACTAGTAATTATGACGGGCCAAATCTCGTTCTCTCCAAGAAAGATGTACTTCAAACTAGCAGGGAGTGGTTTTAGCTCAACCTTAGGAGGACACTCTGATGGAATTGATGGATCACTATTCTGAAATAAGGAATTAAATTGTCCTTCCTCTCCCTCAAACCCTAGAGCACAGGGTTGGTCTACTGCTTCTTCCACACAAGATTCTTCCAAGGAGTCTACCACTAGACAACGTTCTCCTTGGTCATGGTGCCTAGATGCCCTAAAAATGTTGATACTAACCCGCCTATCCCCAAATGATATATCCATCATCCCGATAGCACAATCAATGTTAGCCCTAGCTGTGGCCAAAAAAGGTCTACCAAGGATGATGGTGGACTGAGTTAAATCTTGAGGAGTGTTCATGTCCAGAATGATGAAATCAGCAGAGAAGTAACAATCATTGATTTTCACAATAACGTCCTCAACTAAGCCTTTAGGAGTGGTGACAGAACGGTCGGCTAGTTGAAGGACAACAGAAGTGGATTTCAATTCTCCTAATTTGAAATTTTCAAAAATAGCAGAAGGTAGGAGATTGACACTGGCTCCCAAATCTAAAAGGCCACTTTCAAAAGTGACTCCACCGATGGTGCAAGGAATTAGTGGAGTGCCTGGATCTTTGAGTTTTTTAGGGAGTTGGTTTAATACAATGGTACTCACAATTTCAGGAAGAATGATTGTTTCAGTTTTGTTTCTCACTTCACGTTTTGGAGTACACATTTCTTTTAGAAATTTGGCATAGGCAGGCACATGCTTTATGGCATCAAGGAGAGGAATGTTGATGTGAACTTGTTTAAACAGTTCCAAGAGTTCTTCATTACCAGTTGGTTTGTTTTTAGATTTTGGCTTTAAAGCTTCAGGAAAAGGGACTCTTGGAATGTAATAGCTTGGGTCTTCACTCATTTTAATTTTGTCTAGAGATTCTTCAGTTATTTTCTCTTTTCCCTTGGATTTTTCAACATTTTCTTCAATCTCTTCTTCAATTTCAGTTTCAATTTCTTTTCTTTATCCTCATGCAATGTTGACATGTGTGGGTGAGGATTTGTTCTGATTTTTCCACTTCTTAAGGTAGATACGATTTTTGCATTTTCTACTTGAGGGCCCCTAGCTTGGGCAGGAGAATGGTCCTGTGGTATAGGTTGATTATGAATTTGTGGTGCTGTAATGTTCTGGACAAAAGCTTGTTTTGGGTTTTGTGGTGTAGGTGCATTTGGTCTAGCAGGTGGTCTATACCCCTGGGTCTGATGGTATTGCTGATTCTGATAAAATCTTGGAGGGTTGTTCCTTGGGTTTGCTATAGCTTGGCTTAGCAGCTGACCAGATTCCCTCCTATGACATACATCAGCAATCTGAGAATCTATCCTTGCCAAATTTTGTTGAAAATTTTGGTTCTGATTTTGATATTGATTTTATTGTTCTTGCAAGTTTGGCATAGAGTCTCCATCATGTTTTAAAGTTGATTTATTTTATCTTCCCAAGTGGGCTGAGGAGGTGGTGGTGGATTATATGAAGGTTGCTGGAAATTGGTATGAGCAAATTGATTGGAATTTTGATTTCCTTGGACTTGTGGAGGTTTGGAATAAGAAGATTGGCCAAATCCCAGATTCTGATTGGGATAGGATTGACCGTACATGGATTGCTTAAAGAAGGCTGAGACACTTGTTCAGATTGATTTTTCCAAGAAAAGTTCAGGTGATTTCTCCAACCAGGGTTGTATGTGTTAGAATATGGATCATAGGAGGGTTTGTAGAAACCTTGGGCAGCTTGGACTTGTTCTTGAATGAAAGGAGGCAATTGGGCAGTAGTGGGATAAACATTCGTGGAGTGAGCTGAGCTAGCACACAAAGAACAAGTTTCAGGTGGTTGAGAAAATTTGGGTGTGGTTTGCCTAGTCAAAGATAGTAATTGATCAAATTTTTGTTCCAACTTCTGGTCAAGTCTAGCTATCAGATCTTCTACCTTCGAATCTGATTCTCCTCTCTCCCCTAGTTTATACAACCCTGCCTTCTTTATAGGTCCTAATGCTCTCTCATAAGAGTGGAGTGAAGCATGATTGATAGAATTATCACTCAATGTTTCAAACAGATTATATGCCTTATCCTCACTCTTAGTCATGAATGCTCCTCCACATGAGGCATCAACCATCTGCCTATTCGATTCGGTTAGACCTTCATAAAAAGCTTGGACTATCTGCCACCTCGACAGACCATGATGGGGACATTTTCTAAGCAACTCTTTTAGTCTTTCCCATGATTCATGCATTAATTCTCCCGAGTGTTGAGAGAATACAATTATAGCTCTTCTCATGGTATTGGTGCGGCCAATGGGGTAAAATTTCTTTAAAACTTCCTGCTGCATTTCTGGCCATGTTCTAATGGTTCTCCCTATGGTTCCTAGCCAATGTTTGGCCTTATCTTTTAGAGAAAATGGAAATAGGGTCAATCTTAAGGCATTTTCAGTGAAATTTTGGATCCTGACAGTGGAACAAATCTCTAGGAACTCATCTATATGCTTATAGGGGTCTTCATTGGGATTGCCATAAAAGGATGGCAACATTTGAATGGTTCCTGGCTTGATTTCAAAGTGGTTTGCAGGAATTTCTGGCCTAATGCAAGTAGCGGGTTGATAGTCAGAAGGAATAAAATACTGCTTCATTTGTCTGGGTGTGACCTCCTCTACATTCCTAGCAACTTGCTTTTGGTCTTGGTTGGCCATCCTATGAAAGAATCTTTCAATCTCGTCTATAGGTTGAACCAAATCTAAGTTCTGGGAGCGTCCACCAAGCATGCACAGTTGGAAAGCCCACTTTTTTTATTTTTGAATTTTTAGATTTTTATTGAGTTTTTATGAACAAACACAAGCAAACAAACACTTTCAAACAAATTAACCTAAACACTAAGTGTTCCTTGGACTTATGTTATTTTTCTTAAAATCAAATTTATACTTGCTTAAATCTAATCCTAACTCTTCTTGTACCGGCCAGGTAAGAGGTGGAGTAGAGGGAGGCCCCCTTGCTTTCACAAGGACCCAATTAAATAACCTGTAGCTCACTTAAGCATAAGCTTTTTAACCTCTAATCCTAGACACCAGACTTAAAGAGAAGTTTTGGAATTAAGAAAGGATAAATCTAATTATGAACCCTAGGGCCACGTCTACTGGTTTTTATTGAATGTTTAGGCAAATGCAAGAATGTGGAAAATTTTTGTGATTTCTGGGCAAAGGAAAGGGTGATAAAATCCCTCACCTTATCTTTATGATTTCTAAAGGGTGATGCCCCTAAGAAGTCCCTATTACAAATATGAAATGCAACAAATCAAGTCCAAACACGGATTTTCTAATGCTATGTCTAATGCATGAAACAAGCGATGGAAGTCTTACCTTTCCCCCACACTCTTCAATGCAAGAAAAAAAGTAGAATTAAAATGACAATTAAAATGATGAATGACCTAAAACAAGTGATTCTAATCTTGAGAGATGAAATTTTTATTTTGCAAAACGAACGGCTTACAGGAAAGAACATTTGGAAAAATTTTAGATTTTAGAATTTTTATTTTTTATTTAGTTTTTGAACTAAATGAAATGAAACTTAACTAAGAAAATATAAAGTGATACTATAAACTAATTCCCAACCATTCAAACCACCAAAAAGGCCAATTATTACATGCCAACAGGAAAGAAATCTCTGTACATGCACAGAGAGTACATGAAATCCTCACTACAAGCTTCACTTACACTCTTCTATCAAAAATTCTGAATTAAAAGCAAATGAGAAAGCAAATCAGCAAGCTCCTCTCCAATGGGGTCAAATGTCATGCCCAATCTCCATGTTCCTCCTTTTGTGCAAATCTGAAATGAAGAGCCCAATAACAAGTCACTAAGAAGCACAATGCAAATAAAATCAAATGAAAGCAGATTTAAATCAAACTCTAATGCCTCCCCGGCAACGGCGCCAAGATGAAACTGGCATTGTTGACTGTGCACTTTCGTTGTCCAGAGTTCCTTGCACAAATCAATATGCCCACCTTCTCTAAACTGTCTCACAAACATAAAATAGCAATGATGAACTAGCAAAGTGGTGAGAACAGGTCATATCCACGAAGAGGCTGAATAAAGCTTGACTTAAACTACCTTGACTTGAAACAACTCTAACAGACACTTTTAACTAAAATAATATTACATTAAATTCAATTGTGTAAACAACTCCAATCAAATCCCTCACAATTCGACAGATCAAACATGATGAAAGAACGAGCTGAATTGAAATTAAAAGAGAATTAGAATCACTTTACCCTCTTAATTGAGGGATCAAATAAGCAGACAGAAATCTGAACTAGTAATTAAACTAACATTACACAAGGATGCACATCTAATTCTGCATAAATCTGAAGCTCGAAGGAAACGAAAAGATGATAGAACAAGAATCTTAAACAGAAAATTTTCAAACCAATGTACCCCTACAGCTCAGGGGATGAACAATCAACATTCTCAACTCTCCACAAACATAAAATCAGAATGAAACAGTGAAAAGATCATAATGAGACGGTGAAAAAGAACTCAACCAGAAATTAAAGGGGAAAGTAACAGAACCATCTCTCCCAGCCCAATCTTCAACAAAGATGGAGAAACTCAAGCACTTGTAATCGCCCGCTAGATATCGAACCCCGGATCTGCACCTCTCCCAGCAGCTCCACTGGATCGGACTCTCCAGCACAGAGGAATGAAAGAAGACATCTCGATTCCTTCACAACAGCCAGACAGGAAAATTAGAAGAAAACCTCAGATAAAAATCATCAACTCCTCAGTTCAAACCAACCACAAAAGAAGGAAGTCCAAATCCAAAAAAATGCTGAACAAAACATATGCTGAACCCCGGAAGAACAGATCCCTCTCAGAAGAATAGAGCTCTCAAATGCTCAAACCCCTTACAGAAGTAAAGAAACTAATTCTCCCAACCCAACAGTTAATTCTCCTAAAGAAAAAAATCTGAACTAAAAGAGATGAACAAGAAATCCGAACTCCCTCCAATCCGAACCAGAAGAAAGGAAGAACTAGAAATTCCTCCCCAAAATCTCCAACCAGCAGCAAGAACACTCCACTGCTCAACTCCCTCAAATGTCGAACTATCTATCACTACTCAGCCAATAAACCAAGAACAGAAGAACTAAATAAATGCTCTGGATCGAAGTCTAAACACAGCAGAATTGAACAATAATAACGCAAAAAAAAAAATGGAACAATAATTGCACCAGGATCACCCTCTGGAACACAAAGAAATGGAAAGTGCACTGGATCGAAGTCTCCCAACCCAACAGTCGATTCCCCTAAAAAATCTGAACTAAAAGAGATGAACAAGAAATTAAAACTCTCCTCCCTCGAACCAGAGAAAGGAAATCCCTCAAATCCCATAAAAATACTGAACTAAAAGCCAGATGCCCTCACTGCTCTCCTGAAAGGAAGAATACAGAGAAAAAAATGGTAGAAGAAAAAAATCCCAAAAATCTGACTGGCGAAGCCCCCTGAACTCTGTAAGAACAGAAAGAAACAAAAAATCCTAAAACAAATCGAACTAGCCCCCTAATCTGAGGACCTTGGGGTCCTTTTATAGGCGTTAGGATTCTTACAGGCACCTCTGCTTCCCACCTTCTGGATCGCCAGCTCTGCACCGCCTTGCTGTGCACCGCACGACTGCACTGCCGCGCACACACCAACGCCATCCCTGCATCACACGGCGCTCCAGCCATCCAAGATCTACAGGCCCTTGCGTCAATTGTGGCCCTCCTCTGCAGCACCGCCTGGGCTCCGTGCGCACGGGCCCTGCATGCCTCTGCCCCAGCCGCACCACGCGACGCCCAACTCCGGAGCAGCTTCACCAGATCCGCTTCAGGCTCGGCTGCACTACACCTTCGCCAGAGCTGGGCTTCACACGCCCAGCGCACACAGCAGCCCTACACCGCCTCCAGCTTCTTCGTGAAGCTTCCAGTGGATGAGGCAAAATATAATAGAAAAATGGAAATAGGTAAGTGGGAGAAAGTGTTATCGGGGTTTTTAAAAAAATGGTGAGATGGGAATAGGGGCTGTGGCATGATATGATTAAAAGGAAGATTTATTTAACTAAAATTTATTTCAACTAATTTTTACAAGAATTATTAGAAGATAATAAGACCAAAAATTATTTATTTACATTGTACCTACTTTTATTAGTTAAACTATTTAAAAAGGCATTGTCTTTGTTAAATGAAAATCTAACTATGTGTTCTACCAAAACTATTTAACTAATATGCTTGAAAACCTATTAATGGATGAAATGAGAATAAAAATCAAATTGAACATTATTTATAGACAAAAGATGTCTAAAATCAACTATATGTATGAAATTTAATGCTAAAAATTTGGTAGTTATCAGTATGGTCGATAGACACTGTTCATCTGTTGCATGAAAGCTACAAGAGCATTGGTTATACCAAATGGCATAACGACAAATTTGTAATGTCCATACCTGCTCCTGAATGTTGTTTATAGATATCTTCATCCTTGATTCTTATCTGATGATATCTAGACCTATGGTCATTATAACGCCCCAGGAATTCAGTAATTTAAAATTAAAAATAAATAGAAATAAATAATTTTCGTATTATCGGAATGGTAGAACATACGTACCACTATCGTACGTGCAAGAACACAAAAGAAAAATCCAAAAAATTCATAAATAAACCCCAAATATTATCTCTAAGCATTCCACGAAGAAATTCATGCAACGAAAAATCTGATTGGCCTTGTGTATGTCACAATGTGAAGAATTATCCAAATAGGAAACTAAGTCGGAAAACCGTTAACGCGGAAAAAATAAAATGACCACAAATTAAATAAACATTTGGAGAGGCTTCCAACAACATGTATTAATGACCCATTAACAAAATTGGGCCAATGGATCACTTTTGGCCCAATAATAAATTGGAGCAAGAAAATACCCCAAAAATTCGTACTTGTAATTAAGCGATAATTGGGAAGGGCAAATTAGGGTTTAAAAGAGTGCTATTAGCCAAGCATAGCAAGTCAAATTGTGGCCAACCATGCTTAGCACCTTCCTATGGTGTAGCTACTTCATTTGGGAGGAGAAATCCCAATTTTGGAAGGTGCCATGCAGAATTCGTAGGCCACCTTTCCTAGTCTCATTAGGGCTTAGATTAAACCCTAAAACTATAGGAAATCGCCACCAAACTTTTAGGGGAAGGTTTGGCATCGAGTTGGGGTCGTGAGGAGCAAGCTAGGGCGTTGGAGGAGAGGAGAACGGCTGGGGAAAACTGTGGTTCTTCCTCAACATTGCTCTGCATCGACTGGGTTATTGCATCTCTTACATCTATCTAAATGTAAGTGATCTCAGGCCAAAACTAAACGAAATCTATACCATCTTGTAGTGCTGCGTGTCTAGTTTAATATGCAAGTGATTTTCCCAATTTTCATGGTGTAACCGTCGAGTTCTAAGTGTTTTCCCTAAGTCGCGTATGATTAAGGCTTTTTATGTTCTTCATGTGTTGCACATGATTTAAGACAGAATTAGATCGAACCTACAACATGAAAGTCCTTCTACTAGTTGTCCTCGTCATGTTTCATGTTGAACATTTTGTCTAAATGTCAGTAGATAGAGAGATATAAGCATTGTAAGAGAATTGCTGCTTGTTCGTGCATTTTCAGTTTGAAGTTTGAATCGCGACTAGACCAGGCGACGCGATTCTAGCGCCTGGTATCGTGTCGGCCTTGGCCACTGCAATTCAGTAAAACATGACTGCGAGATCCGACGCGATTCACTGTCTGACCAGTCAACAGTTCGTGTGGGACTTCGCACTGCGTGGACTTCAGCGCTTGTCTGATACATGACGGGTACCCTTGATGCGATTCGACATGTTTTCTCGCTGAAAGTTTTTCGCCAATTTTTATTATAGTATTTTAATGCTTTCAGAAATGCGATGGGGTATCCCATCGCGATTCAAGGTAAAAGGCGACCAGGTAAGCCGTCGCGATTTACATTCTTCATAGTTAGTCCTGTTTAACTGTACAACGTGTTATGAATAGTGTCTACTGTGTAGGACGCGATTTAAAGACTGACTCGAGACTTTACTTTTTGGCTAGTCAGTTAGCATATTTAATCTCTTAATCTATAAGCATGTCACTTAGTGTGCATCGGCCTAACAGTAATCAACCCATTTGAAAATGATAATGACATGAATATGATTCTAATGTGTATATGTGATTGATCTTATGATCATTTGATTACCTTCTTGTGATCTAGCTTGATATGAAATTGTCATAATAAGTATGTGATATGAATATGTGTTGAATACATGATTAGAATGGACTAGTTTAGTTAAGTTTTCTATCATGATTTGCATGTGGATTTTTCTTTATCTATGTGCTTTCTGATGTTCTATTAATCGTTCATCAAATGCATACATGATTAGGAAAGATCCGTGACACGTCACCTACACATTTACACGATTAGGCACACCTTCTTGGGGAATTGGGAGCTCTCTACCGGTCATTCTGTATTGGCAGACTAGCGATCTTTTCCCTAAGACCTCCATAAGTCTCTGTACTCTATGGATTCCCTCATAGAGACCAAGCTGGTTGTACTATGAAGTACCCTGGAGATAGAGAGCACTTGTACCGTGTACGATCTACCATTAGGCATCCTCTTGTTAAGATATTAATGAATTATGAAACATAAGATACGTCGTTATGCTGTCCAATTGATCTCTTGAGCTATTGTCTTACCTTGACTCTATGAATGATCATGTCCTTATTACAATAAGCTTGTTATTGAAATTTCGTTGCCATAATATGTATATGTTTGATTGGCACAACGTGGGACTTCTGTCCATTTGACTAATGCCTGTGCAATAGGGGCCCTGTTTGGTCCTGGGGAGGAGCGCACCAACATACTTATAACTGCGGGAGTATGGACTTGTGGTGCATGGCATGGCACTGACATGTGTGCAAGATTTGTGTGAATGTGCCTTCGTTTGATATGATATGATAAGTTTGATAAGATACGTCTGATCACGTGAATATGTGATATCTGTGTAAATATGGCCAATTCCTTTCGATACTATTCTTGAATTATCTGTCCATCGTATATGAAATTCGATATTTGATTTGATATGATATTCGTTCTATTCAGCTATTGGACTTGTTAGAAATGCATGCATTGTCATCATGTCCAGGTGCATATCTGCCTATTTAAAATGTTAATTATGTATATTAGTGCCCGCACATTGAGATGTAAATCCTACTGAGCTAGTTCGCTCACCCGATCATCCTGTCCATTTCAGGTAGTGATGAGGATCTCGTGGAATTCGATGGGGCAGGGCAAGAGTGATGAGCACCCATCATATGAGGAGATGAAGTATTAGGAATAGATGTCTGAGTAGTTTATGTAATAGTGATACATTTTCATGAAGTTTATATTTGAATAATGGACCCTTTAGTTGGTTCTTCTTATGTAAGGTTGTAACTAGTGGATTAAAATGGAACAAAGAGTACTTTTGATGACAATATGGTGGTCTCAAATGCGTTGTATGTTTAATTGTGACTCTGCACTACTCAACTGTGATACGTTTATTTGTATCGTTCACGCATCTCGGTATTTATTCCGCTGCTAAATAACGGGGCGTGACAGTCAATCATGGAGAAATATTTAGCTCCAGATATCTGGTCAAAGAGTTCATCGACTGGAGGCAATGGGTACTTATTCTTGATTGTCAAATGGTTTAGTTGCCCCTAGTCGATGCATAACCTCATGGTCCCATCCTTCTTCTTGACAAATAGAACATGTGCTCCCCATGGGGAAGTACTTGGTCGAATGAACCCTTTTTCTAATAACTCCAACAGTTGTGCCTTTAGTTCTTTCAACTCGGCAGGTGACATCGTATATGGTTGACGTGATACCAGTGCAGCTCCAGGAATCAAATAGATAGAGAAGTTTACATCTCGTTCAGGGGGAAGTCCAGGCAGATCATCAGGAAAAATGTCTGGGTAATCTTAGACTATGTGTATATCTTTTATCTTGAACCCTTCCTTTTCAATTACTACTACCGCAAGGAAAGCAACACAACCTTTCCTTATCATGTTGTGGGCTTGTATGGCAGAGACTAATGACATTTGTCTCTTGTGTCTAATCCCAGTAAATGATACTTTAGGGAATTCACAAAATGAAATCTTCCCTTTTTTACAGTCAACAATGGCTCCATAACTGGATAACCAGTCAGCTCCCAAAATCACATCATAGCCTTCCATGGGCATACACACCATGTCGGCTCCTAGATTGAGTTCTCCAATCATCACATCGGCTAATGGAAAATACTTGTTTAGTTTGTTTTCTCTCCCAGTGGTGTTGTGATAGGGAATTCAAAACCCATAGAATCATGTTTAATATTCAGGGGTATCAACAAGGTTTTGAGATATGAATGAATGTGTAGTGCCAATATCAAACAAAACAAATGATGATTGGGAGAAAACTGGTAATGTACCTTCTACCACTCCTCCTTCTTCAGTGGCTTCCTCATCTTGCAGGGCTTGTAGCTGGCCTTGCTTCCTCGGCATGATAGATCTTTCTCATGTTCTTTGAGTAGCAGGCATTCTTGAATACGATGCTCGAGGCTAGCACAGCGCAGTCATGCACTTATTTTCCTCCAGCACTCCTCGGCAGTGTGACTAGGCTTGTCACAATGTTTGCAGTTGCCTTTTCTTGGAGTAATGGGGGCATTCACCTTTGGTTTCTTTTCCTGACTTGATGCTTTTGTGATGTTGATAGGTCGTTTCTTGTTGTTCGTCAGCTTAGCACTAGAAGAGCCAGGTGTCAGCTCTTTCTTGATAAACCTCTCCTTGATGCGTTCAGTGTAATCAATAGCATCTTCCAGGAGTTGAGCCTTTTTAACCATCTCAGCATAAGTTTGAATGTCGAGAGGGGCCAGTTGTGTTATGTACTGGGGTTTAAGGCCGTTGAGAAAACAAACACTTAGCCTTCATCCATTCGGTATTTAAGAGATGATTGGTGTAGCAATCCAGTCTAGAGAACTGTGCCTCATACTCAGCCACAGAGAGGCTTCTTTGATTAAGGGCAGCGAATTCAACAACCTTTCTTTCTTGGACACGCTTTGAGAAGTATTTGGCATTGAATTCTTCCTACAACTTGTTCCAAGTGAACTGACCATCAGCTCTATTCGCTTCTACAGACTCCCACCAGGTGCGGGCGTCTATCTCTAATTGGAAAGTAGCCAGCAACACCTTATCTCCTGTTGAACACTGTATAACATGGAAAATTATTTTCATTTCCTTAAGCCAATGTTCGGCTTCGTCTGGGTTAGTTGTACCACTGAATCTAGGTGGATTCATGCTTCTGAAATTGCGATGCAGTTCTCCTGCTCTGTGATTTCCCCCTCCCTAAGCAGCTTGCAGGAGGGCATTGGGCTCACATTTGGCAACCATCTTAATACCTAAGTTCCTACAAAAATAACCTTACGTTAAGGTATCATGGTGGAACTAGGTTAGTGCGTGTGCGAGTATCTTTTATTCCTTGTCCCTTGTCCTACCCAATTTCTCACATAGGTATGACAGTCGATGCGTAGTCAAGGCAATCCATCCTAGAATATCCTAGATCTATGAAATCCAATTAAGACAACCTAGGCTCGGATATCACAAAACTATCACGCCCCGACGTAGAATATCAGGATGTGAGGCAGTTAATATAGTGCGAGTATAGAGCGATATAAACATCAAACCACTACACAACTTTAAATAATATAAAACCAACTATATTTCCTTATTCCTTCCACCGTCTCTGTTACATTCACTAGTTCATAGCCTTAACTATGGGCCCAGAGAACTTCTTCATACTTAAATAAAACACAACTAACTATATTAAACTAAACTCTAATAGAACTGGATGACACTGGGATCACTTTTGATTATGCTCATCCCCATCCTCTTAAGTGTTGTCCTCATCATCATTATATTCACCTGAAGACATATCACAATTAAGTAGGGTGAGCGATAATGCTCAGTAGGACTTAATATCTTGTAGAACAAGCATGCTTTAAGTGATTACATGTATTAAAGAGTAGAGAGACTAATGATGGAGAAAGTCAGGTAATATCAAGAGGTAATAGCACAAACAGCATGGTACAGATAGCATGTGTTTCAAGTATAGCACAAGAAAACATTGACCATAGCATGAATAACAACGATCAAGTATAGTATAGCATTGTGAGTGTAATGTCAAACACTTTGGTCAATAACTCCCGCGAGCACAAGCACTTTTGGGCGCACCTCCCAGGACCAGACTGGGCCTCTTATAATATTGCTAGGCATTAGTCATGTTATTATCTTTAGACAATTAGTCAATAGCCAATAGAGTACCAAGGATAGATGAGAGTAAAGAGAAATAGATGAGAGCATAAGACAACTTGAATAGATGAGACTATAAAGAGAACTACTAGTCAGACAAGTAAAAGAATGAGTAAAACCAACGAAAGTATCTATTGCACAGTATAGGCGGTACTGACAGAAAGTTTGGATTCCTTTTCTTCTGGTTGGTGTGTGTATGTGAAGATGAATAAAAGATAGTGGAATAAGATCATGCACCTCTTCCTTGGATAGAGAAATTAACATACTTTTATCTTAATATCACTTGATATTGTTTATAGTATTTACAAGAACTTTACGACAGACTCAACATGGTATTATAGCATGATGGTTCAAATATCTGGGTTTTAGGGCTAGAGGAAACACTTAGATCTTGATGTAGCATAAAAAAAAAATTATGGAACCAGTTTAAAACAATGCTAACACGATTCTTAGCAAGATATACTCAAAGAAATCAAGGATTTTGACAACCACTCATGGAGAATAAAGGTAAACAAGAGGTCACGAGTACATGAAATAATGGAACTTTGAATATGAAAATCTCACAACTTGTTGGATGAAATCTGGGACAAACATGGGCTTTGGCTACTAGTTTTTTGGACTGTCTATGAATGAGATTATTTAGGTTTGTGCTTGACAGATTGCCTACCTTTGGACGTTCCTAAGAAACGTCTTCTGCACAACGAAGCAGAATGGGTTCTGGGGAAGAAATCTTCTTCGGTTGGGCGATATACCCCTTCTCTGGGTGCTCTAGGTATTCCTCCGCAAATCCTTTAGCAAGTTGTAACTCATCCCCAAGGGCTTATGAAAAGTATTTATAGATTGAGGTTGTTAGGAGTCCTATTGTAACTGGAAAGTGGAGTTGTAGTTTTAGCTTGATCCCTTCCGTGCCTAGAGGATTCTCGTCCCAATTGGAGTGGGAAACCTTTAGAAACTCTCTCTCGATGGACACAAATTTGGATTAATATGGAAGTCTAATGATGGTTAAATCTCTGAGTTTGCAATTGCCTAACTCTTGGTAGGAGTCCTATTATGTTCTAGAACTTCCATAAGAATCGTTTCGGTAACAGGTCTTCCTATTTGGTTTAGTTCTAGGGATCAGGTTTGGAATCCACTATTGGATTCAGTCACATTTCTATGGTCCGTACTTTTCCCTTTTCTATTATCGGATATATAATTAACATGTGTTTTATAATCTGGAAGATAACCGGTAACTTCGTCATATACGAAATCATACATGATTTAGTCATGGATAGCCGAAGCTAACTTCGTCATTTACGACGTCCACTTCATTTTGGTCGTGATCAGTTGAAGCTTAACTTTGTCATATCCGAAGTCCAACTTCGTCATATATGGAGTTCACTTCATTTTGGTCATGATCAGTCGAAGTTTAACTTCGTTATATACGAAGTTAACTTTGTCATATACGATGTTCACTTCATTTTAGTCGTGATCAGTTGAAGCTTAACTTCGTCATATACGAAGTCCAACTTCGTCATATATGAAGTCACTTTATTTTGGTCGTGATCAGTCGAAGCTTAACTTCATCATACACAAAGTCCACTTCATCATATCCGAAGTCTAACTTCGTCATATACAAACTCCATTTCATTTTGTTCGTATTTAGTAGAAGCTTAATTTCGTTATATATGAAGTTCAACTTCATCATATACGAAGTTCACTTAGTTTTGGTCATGATCAGTCGATGCTTAACTTCGTCATATACGAAGTCCACTTCGACTGACAACGTTATATTTTGACAGTCGGAGTTGACATATTGATTGCCTTGAACATCGATTGCTACTAAAATTGATTACCTTTAAACATCGATTGCTGACCAACCCATAACAATTATTGACTATTTTATCCATTGCTCTATTATTTAGTGTGCATTTAATCAAACCTCTTCACAAATTTACTACTATTTTTATTATTTCTATTTATTTAGGATTTAAAAATCTAGGTTGTTACACCGTCCCCCACTTAAAAGAATTTGGTCCCCAAATTCATATAATTATAATAGGGAGAGTGAGTTACTGAATATGTCGGGGTACTTGCACCTCATTGTTGATTTAGGTTCCCATGTAGCTTCTTCTACTCCATAGTTATTCCATAAAACCTTTAACACATGGATAGACCTATTCCTGAGTTGTTGCAATTTTTGGTCCAATATTTTGATTTGCTTTTCTTCATATGTCATGTCCTTATGCTGCACCAAGTCTTCATGACGTATGATATGGGTAGGATCGTACCCGTATTTCCTGAGCATAGAGACATGAAATACATTGTGTACGAATGCTAAATGTGGAGGTAACATTATTCGATATGCAACTTCACCAACCCTTGCGAGCACTTTGAAAGGGCCAATGAATCTTGGACTTAACTTCCCTTTGACTCCAAACCTTTAAATTCCACGAGTAGGAAATACTTTTAAAAGCACATGATCTCCCACTTGAAATTCTAAGTCCCTCCTTCTCTTATCGGCATAACTCTCTGTCTGGATTGAGCAATCTTGAGCTGATCTCGAATAACCTGAATATCTATGGTTGTAGCTTGTACCATGTCTGGGCCTAAACATTGCTATTCATCAACTTTGGTCTAGCATACTGGTGACCTACAACTTCTACCATATAGTGCTTCAAATGGAGCCATCTTTATACTTTCTTGATAGCTATTGTTATAGGCAAACTCCATTAAATGCAATTGTTCATTCCAATAGCCTTCAAAATCTATTGTGCAAGCTCATAGCATGTCTTCCACAATTTGATTAGTCCTCTCAATTTGTTCATTTGTCTGCGGGTGAGAAGCAGTACTAAAGTTGAGTTTAGTACCAAGGATAGCTTGCAGTCCCTTCCAAAAATGAGAGGTAAATCTTGGGTCACAGTCTCAGACTATTGATGATGGAACTCCATGCAGTCTCACTATCTCTTTCACATAAAGTGCGGCTAACACATTCAGAATCCACTTACTTTTAATTGGTAGAAAGTGTGCAGACTTAGTTAGTCGATCAACAATGACCCATATGGCATCGAGTCCACCACGAGTCCTGGGTAAACCTATGATGAAATCCATGCCAATGCTTTCCCACTTCCACTTTGGGATATCTAAGGGTCTGACTACACCTGCAGGGTGCCGGTCTTCTGCCTTCACTTGTTGACAAGTGAGACAATGAGCAACATGCTCAGCTACTTCCCTTTTCATGTTTGGCCACCATAATGCTCTTTTGATGTCTTGATACATCTTGGTTGCACCCGGGTGAATAGTGCACTTGCTCTTGTGAGCTTCTTCCATTAGCTTTCTTTTCAGTTCTTCATTATCAGGCACACAAGTCCCGTCATGAAAAAGTAATCTTCCATCTTCAGAGATGGAGAAGTCTAGTCTATTAGCTCTAGTTTCCTTGACACGAACCAAGAATGGATTGTTTACTTGATGATCTCTGATCTCATCAAAGATGTTGGGTTGTATCCTGAGATTAGCAACTAGTATCTGGTCGCTCCTTTGCTGAATATTTATGTTCAGTTTGGCAAATTGTTCTAGCAATTTCATCGCGCCCAAAACTAAACAAGATA
The DNA here is from genome assembly GCA_014218235.1 of Colocasia esculenta. NCBI lineage: Eukaryota > Viridiplantae > Streptophyta > Magnoliopsida > Alismatales > Araceae > Colocasia > Colocasia esculenta. Next base: position 118,219,512 of record CM024757.1, on the reverse strand, counting down.
ATGATGCCACAAGCTCCCTACTAAGTGCGCATCAGCTACACCATTACCCTTGCAAGGGTGGTATTGAATGTTGAATTCGAAGTCCTTACGGTACTCCAACCATCTTCTCTATCTCATGTTGAGCTCCTTTTGAGAGAATAGATACCTTAGACTTTTATAATCTGAGTAGATAGTGAATCATTCTCCGTAGAGATAGTGTCTCCAGATCTTGAGTGCAAAGACTATAGCGGCCAACTCTAGATCATGTACGGGGTAGTTGACCTCATGAGTCTTTAATTGCCTCGATGAATAAGCTATCACCCTCTCCTGCTACATCAATACACAACCTAGACCGATTCCAGATGCATTGGAATAACCTAAGAAACTTTCTTCCTCTATAGGAAGAGCAAGAACTGGGGTAGATGTTAAACATTCTTTCAATGTTTGAAAGCTTTTCTCACCCTCCTAACTCCAGACATAGGGATTCTCCTTTCGAGTAAGGCGAGTGAGAGGTACAGTAATTCTAGAGAAGTCTTTTATGAACCGTCTGTAATAATCGGCCAATCCCAAAAAGCTTCTGATCTCAGTGATGCTGGTCAGGCTCTCCTAATTAAGCACAACTTAAACCTTGGAGGTATCGACAGAGATGCCATCCTTGGAGATGACATGGCCTAAAAAGGACACTTCTTCAAGCCAAAACTCGCACTTGCTCAATTTAGCATGGAGCTTGTTGTCGCGCAAGATCTGCAGAGTGATCCTCAGATGCTTCTCATGTTCCTCTTTGGTTTTGGAATATATAAGGATGTCATAAATAAATACCATGATGAATTTGTCAAGGTATGGTCAATAGACACTGTTCATCAGTTGCATGAAAGATGTAGGAGCATTGGTTAGATCAAAAGGCATAAGGACAAATTCGTAATGTCCATACCTGCTCCTAAAAGTCGTTTTATAGATATCTTCATCCTTGATTCTCATTTGATGATATCCAGACCTAAGGTTAATCTTGGAGAAATATTTAGCTCCAGATATATGGTCAAAGAGTTCATCGACTCGAGGCAATGGGTACTTATTCTTGATTGTCAAATGGTTCAATTGCCTATAGTCGATCCATAACCTCATGGTGCCATCCTTCTTCTTGACAAATAGAACAAGTGCTCCCCATGGGGAAGTACTTGGTCTATTGAACCCTTTTTCTAATAACTCCAACAGTTGTGCCTTTAGTTCTTTCAACTCGGCAGGTGACATCCTATATGGTTGATGTGATACCAGTGCAGCTCCAGAAATCAAATCGATAGAGAAGTTTACATCTCGTTCAGGGGGAATTCCAGGCAGCTCATCGGGAAAAATGTCTGGGTAATCTTGGATTATGTGTATATCTTCTATCTTGGACCCTTCCTTTTCAATTACTACTGCCGCCAGGAAAGTAACACAATTTTTCCTTATCATGTGGTGAGCTTGTATGGCAGAGCCTAATGACATTTGTCTCCTGTGTCTAATCCCAGTAAATGATACTTTAGGGAATTCACTAAATGAAATCTTCCCTTTTCTAACAGTCAACACTAGCTCCATAAGTGGATAGCTAATCACTCCTAAAATCACATCATAGCGTTCTATGGGCATACACCCATGTAGGCTTATAGATTGAGTTCTCCAATCATCACATCGATTAATGGAAAATACTTGTTTAGATTTTTTTTTCTCTCCCAGTGGTGTTGTGATAGGGAATTCAAAACCCATAGAAACAGGTTTAATATTCATGATATCAACAAAGTTTTGAGATATGAACTAATGTGTACTGTCAACATCAACAAAACAATGCTGATTGGGAGAAAACTAGTAATGTACCTTCTACCACTCCTCCTTCAGTGGCTTCCCCATCTTGCAGGACTTGCAGTCAGCCTTGCTTCCTCGGCCTGATAGCTCTTTTCTCATGTTCTTTGAGTAGCGTGCATTCTTGATACTATTTGATATACCAAAGTGCCAATGCAAAGTAAGAAACATGATAATGTGAGCAAAATGAACGCACTCCCCCTTAGAAAAAGAATGTGTAGAATTTTTTGAAAAGAATAAGAGAAGAAATTTATTGAAGACATGATTGGAATGAATATGAAATTTTTGACACTAGGAATGATTGAATTTATTGAGTGAATCAGCATAAGTCTAGTTCTCTCCTAAGGGACGTGAATCTGTTTTTTGGGAGAGGCTTAGTGAACATATCAACAATTTATTTTTCAGTTTCTAATAAAGTGAAGCTCAAATGATTTCTTACCACCCCATCTCTTAGAAAATGATACCTTATCTCAATATGTTTGATTCGAGACTACTGAATTGAGTTTTTAGACAGATTTATTGCACTAGTGATATCACATAAAATAGGAGTACAACGCAATTTGTGATTATAATCTAGGAGCTGGTGTTTCCAAATAAGTGTTGGGTGCCACAACTACCAGCTACAACATACTTAGCCTCTGCGGTGGACAAAGCTACTGAATGTTGCTTTTTGGAAGCCCAAGAAATTAGGCATCCACCTAGATACAAACACAAGCCACTAATACTTTTTCCATCAAGCTTACACCTTGTATAATCAGCATCACTATAAGCAATTAAATTCAATTTACAACCAGTAAGAGACCAAACACCAAGATCACATGTTCCAATAAGATATTTAAAGATTCCTTTAACTGCCAACATGTGACTTTCTTTAGGATTGGATTGGAATCTAGCACACATGCACACACTGAATTGAATGTCTGGTCTAGAAGTTGTTTAATATAGGCATTTATTGACCTACCCTTTGAGTCTTCTTCTAAACTTACATTTATTGCCATGGTGTGCTTAAGGATTAGAGGTTGATAATCAAATCTTTTCAAGAGCTCTTTTACATATTTTGATTGACTAATGAAGATCCTTCATTGGTTTGACATATCTGCAGTCCCAAAAAGAATTATAATTTACCCATCAAACTCATTTCAAATTCAATTTGCATGTTGGCAAATTCATTGCACAAATCATCATTTGTAAACCCAAAGACTATGTCATCAACATAGATTTGAACAACAATGATTTGATTATTTACATTTTTTTTAAAATAAAGTTTGGTCTACATTTCCTCTTTTATGTCCTTTATTTAACAGAAATGAGCTTAATCGGTCATACCAAGCTCTTAGAGCTTGTTTAAGACCATAAAGAACCTTATTAAGTTTGAAAACATGATCAAGATATTTTTTATTTTCAAATCCAGAAGGTTGTTCCAAAAAAATATTTTCTTTTATGTACATTTAGAAATACAGTTTTCACATCCATTTGATAGATTTTGAATTTTAAAGAGGATGCGAAAGCAAGAAATATCCTCACAGCTTCTAGCTAGCTACAGGGACATATGATTCATCAAAATTAATTTCAAATTCTTGATTATACCCCTTGACAACTAATCTAGCTCTATTTCTAACTACTTGACCATTTTCATTTAGTTTATTCTTGAAGACTCATCTAGTCCCAATCACAGATTGGTCACTAGGCCTTGGAACTAATTCCCACACTTGATTCCTATCAAATTGATGGAGTTCTTCATGCATTGCATTTATCCAATCTTCAGATTGAAGGGCTTCATAAGTAGATTTAAGCTCAATTTGGGAGATTAGTGACAATAGGTCTTTATTTATTATATTTTGAAAAGATGATCTAGTTCTAACTCCAACTTGCAGATTACCAACAACATTGTGCGTAGGATGATCTTTTAGAAATTTGAGTTCAGATATTACCTCACTTTGTTCATATATTTTAGGAACAACATTACCTGAACTACATGTGCTAGGTGTTTGAGTATTTGAGATACCAAAAACATCTTCATGTTCTTCAATATTTGGTGAAGGTTCATCAATGAAATCATTTTTGCCATCAGTCTGTAGAATCATGCAAGATGTTGAATCAACAATTGTGTCGAAATTTTCATAAAAAATCACATGTGGAGATTATTCCACTTCTTTCATTTTAAAACCATAAACTCTATAAGCTTTAGATTTTTCATAATAACCAAGAAAGATAGCTTCAAAGCTCTTTGCATCAAATTTGTCAAGATTTTCTTTATTATTGTTATGTACAAAGCATTTACAACCAAAGACTTTAAAGTATGAGAAAGTATGTTTTTTATTTTTCAACAGTTCATAGGGAGTTTTTCTGATTTTTTGGTCTAACTAATGCTCTATTGAGAATGTGATTCGCTGTATTTATAGCCTCAGCCCGAAAGGATTTGGGTAATTTACTTTCCAAGAGCATAGTTCTAGTCATTTCCACAAGAGTTCTATTCTTCCTTTCCACAACTCTATTCTGCTTAGGGGTTCTTAGAGAAGAGAACCTGTGGAAAACACTCAGTTCAACAAATATTTATTATTTCTCAGAAAAAATCTTATTTTCAAACTCTCCCCCATTAATAAGTCAGAATTGACTTTATTTTGAATGAAAACCTCATTAAGGCAAAGTTACATAATTTCCTAAATTCATGACATGCATCACTTTCGTGGGACAGAAAGATTACCCAAGTGAATCTAGTAAAATCATCAATGATGAAAAATCCATATCTTTTGCCACTAAGACAGAGAATTCTTATTGGCTCAAAGAGGTCCATGTGAAGTAACTCAAATGGCTTAGATGTAAGTACATCATTGAAGATTTTGAAAGATTTTTTGGTTAGTTTTCTTTGAGCACAAATCCCACAAACTTGATTATCAATATTTGAAAATAATTCAGGAAGTCCTTTAATAAGATTAAGCCTTATGAGTTTATTTATTGTGTTGAAACTTACATGACCTAATCTTTTTTGCCAAATCCATGCAAGTTCATTTTTATTTGCAACCAAACGCATGTTCTCATCAAATGTTTTGTCAAGATTTACCATGTAAACATTGTTTTCTTTTTTACCAAAGAATTTATTTTTTCAGAAGAAGAGTCAATTATTTTAGATGAATTTGACTAAAAAATAACTTTGTGACCTTTGTCACACAGTTGACTTATGCTAAGCAAATTATAATCCAATCCATCAACAAGCAAAACATTTTCAATTGAGTTTGAGGAAGACATACCATCTTTCCATCTCTAATTATTTTTCCTTTATTTTTACCTCCAAAAGTAATTAGACCTTCTTCTTTTTCAATCAAGCATGAAAACTTTGATCGATCTCCAATCATGTGCCTTGAACACCCACTGTTAAGGTACCATACATTTGAGCTCGGTGTCTGGCTTTCCAGTACATTTCAATCACAGAAGAGAAGATTTTGGTACCCAAATATTGTTGGGACTACCAGATTGACTAATCAGTGAAATCAACTCTTTCATAATCCACATTTGAGCTACTTTTGATTTTTATTTTATTTCTGAAATAATTATTTTTGTCGTTTGATGCCATTTTGATTTGGAAAGTAAACTCTAGTATACCTTTTCTTAGACTTGGGTAACTATGCCATTTTGAAAATTTGGACCAAACATGATGTTCCAGTCATGAGAAATATGAATGGAATTCATGAAAATTGGACCAAGGAGGACCATAGCACCATTGATTCTAGGAATTAATCCAATTTGACTGAAGTGGAACTCTGGATCTCCAGTTGACTTGATGAGATTGTGTTTTAGCATTTTTAAAGTTTTATGATATTTATTTGAAGTTTTTTTGTGACGGCCCTCATTATACCGGTACGGTTATACCAATCCACGTCGGTATAGCAAGAGTCCTCACAGTGGGACATTTACCCATACGATACATACAGCTGAGATACACGCGAATATACAACAGAGTAGCGAAAGTAAAAGACAACCGTCTCCATTCATTCATCATCCACATTAAACATACATGCAATTCGCAATAATCATAAAATAACTAAAGGTCCACATAATTTAAATTGCTGAAATAGAACCACAAATTTGTCCACATTTATACATCCTTTCATAATACTCTAATACAATGTTCAAATTACATACTTATGAAATACACAAATCTCAAGAAATTCCAAAGCTAGTCTCCGCGCTCGGAGTCCGTCTCCACCGTCTCCTCCAACGGTGCCGTGTCACCAACTATACATGTACGCCGAAGCAAGGAGTGAGTCCAAAGACTCAGCAAGCAACATTACTCATGATATACACGTACAAGTCCTAGTGGGTTCTACATGCACATTTACAATTTGCAACACATAGCATGCTAGTCAATTCAAGTTTCAACCTATCATGAAAGTTTTACAATTTTATAACATGAATCATGCTTTCAGATTTCTAAAAATAAAATTCACCTATCACATGCTCTCTATTCAATTTACTCATGAAACTTTAATCTTTATAGAGCTAAAAACATGAGAGCTACCAACATGAAAGTTTTACATACATGAAAGGGGAACACAACTAGCATGGATTTCACATGTCCTTAAGTACATACATAACCCTTTTCACATGCTTTAGGTTGCTGATTTCACATGATTTAACGGCTGTAAACCTATACATGAAAACTACAATATTGCATAAAACATATCATGTGATCAAACAATCATGCTATTTATACCCGTTTCACCAATTATCCCTAACATGGATTCTAGACATCTTTGCACATAATAACATGATGATAATAACCTAAATTCACTGATTTCACATGATTTCAGATTTGTCTCACATGGTTTTCAATAACATATTTTCACATCTTTAGTTTCACATTTTCTTTACACAAGTATCCTCTTCACATGGTTCACTTTACACATACACATTCACATTGTCACTTACACATTTACACATGGACACATACACATTACACATTTCACATTACACATTTTAGGTGCCGTGACACATAGTCAAACCACCAAAGAAGGACATATACACATCACATTACACATAGACGCCATCTAGGCATTTCAATGGCGACTCTTGGACTGCGCAGACAGTGAGAACAAGTCTCCACCCTAACCAGTGGTACTTGTCCACCTCCAGGATTTCCCCTAATGCCCTTAGGGTCACTACACATTGAACTTCTCAGGGGACTTTTCCCTGATACAGCTCCACTGCCCTCACAGAAGCAGTGTCACATTGGCACAGTTACACATTTACCGTTTTACACATGGTTTTACACTTCACACTTTTCATCACATTCACTTTCTCACTCACATGAATATCTCTGTTTTTCCTAACATGGTACTACAGAATTTCAAGAGCTTAGCACACAGTAGTTTCACCAATCAAGTTGGTTGTAGACAATAACTAATCACATTACGATAATATACGTAGATTATCACATTTCACATGAAAATACATAACTTTTTATTGACTGATCCAAATGACCAGAAATTTTAACCACATGCTATCTTCTGGTTCAAGATCATACACTCAAATTTTCAGATTTTTCGGAGCTACATAGAATTTTCAGAAAATCAAACACTTATTTTGCATGCCATTCACAATTCAAGTTACATGGAGTTTAACACATCATGAAATGTTGCCACTTACTGTTGAACAGAGGTTTCTGTCACATACATGATCTGAGAATACATAATCTTCCCTCAATCATACATCTATAGATCAAACACCACAAACCATTTTTGCATGTCTTTCTAATTACCGAACCGAATTTATTTGCAACTCATGCAAGCATGGACAATTTACTAAATTGGGCATACATCTACTGATCTACTAATCTTCATGAACTGACAAAAACAAAGACATTCAGATTAATCCTACTCATGAAACATGGATTGCAAGAATATTATCAAGTCATGCTTAAAAGTTTAAGGGATACAATTTCCTACATTCACCATCACACACCACATTCATCCACACACACAATCAACTATATACATAGAGTATAGGATTACCATATATCCTCATCACAGAAACCATACCGAAATTAATGTAAAGGAAGGGCAGAACAGTTCACTGTTCTGTCCAGAGGAACTTGGCGGCAGTCTCTGGCCGCTGACTCAGGGTCAGCGGCATGGCCGATGGATGCCAGCATGATCTGGGCGTCTAGGGACCTTGCCGTCTATGCAAGGTCTGTGCAGAAAACACAGACCCGACCTCTCAAGATTTGGTGAATGGGAGGGTCTAGGACTCGGAAAAATGTACCAAAATTGCAAAACCAACCTAGACTCATACAGGGACATCATGGCCATAGGTCACTTGCCTTTCAAAATTCTTCCAAAGGATCTAGGGCTCGGTCAAGCTCTCCTTGGGCTGTCCCAAGAAGTGCAGAACTCCCTCCAAATGATCTCTTCCTCGGGCTCCTGGATGATCTCCACGCCAAGGGGATGTCGGGGAAGCCTCCTCTTTGATCCAGCAACCTCCTTGAAGCAGTAGATTTCCGGATCAAGCTTCAGAAGTGTGGGTTTTTTGGGTGGCAGGTGGGTTTTCTCTCAGCTTTCTCCTAGGGTTTTCTTCTCACTTTTCTCCTCTTGCAAGGTGAAGGGAGGAGTGGGGAGAGGCCATTTCGGGTTCAGACATAAGGAGAGTCTCTCTCCCACTTACCATGCTGATTTGACAGCCTTCAGAGCCATTGGGGACATCCCCCAATGGTTGGCTTACCTTGTTTCAGAAGCTTGCAGCTTGCTGCGCATGCAGGCCGAGAGATTGGCGTCCATATCGCTGGACGCCAGGATTAGTGTTGGCGTCCATGTCTGGACGCTGACACCACCTAAACGGCCTGGGCTTGACGCCAAGGTGGCCTTCGACCAGAACTCTAAAATATTCAGAAAACCAAGCATACCATGCATATATACATGCAATATGTATACGGTATTATATCTATACTATCACCATGCAATACATACATTATTTATACTTAATATAAACACATGCACACGTACTCGTACTAATTAATGCGTACGTAAATATGTACATACATACACAAGCACAAATATACACACATAAATACAAATAATGCGACGGAAATTCGAGGGTCTTACACCCTCTCCCCTTAAAGAAACTTCGTCCTCGAAGTTTGAACGACACTACTCAACAAAAGGGGACACTCTTCTTCATCGCATCCTCAAGCTCCCACGTAGCCTCCTCACGTGAGAAGTTCCGCCATAGAACTTCACCGACGCGATACTCTTGTTTCGGGATGGGAACCTTCCGGTCAAGAATGGCTACTGTTGCTCGACATACGAAAGATCTGGCTGGATCTCCACTGGCTCAAGACTAATCACATGAGATGGATCTCGACATACTTCCTGAGCATAGATACGTGGAATACAGGGTGAACGCTAGCCAAAGCTGGGGGTAATGCTAGCTCGTACGCACGTTGCCCAAACGTCTGAGAATCTCATATGGGCCAATGAATCTAGGGCTTAGCTTGCTATGCCTGCCAAATCTGACAACACCTCGAGTAGGCGATATCTTCAAGAAGACATGATCGCCAACCTCGAACCACAAATCCTTTCTTCTGTGTCGGCATAACTCTTCTGCCTATCCTGTGCCGCACAAGCCTTTTCCGATAAGCTGAATCTTATCTGAAGTTTCCTGAACTAACTCCGGTCCGATCAGCTGCCTATCACCAGTCTCCTCCCAATACAAAGGAATCTGCAGGGCCTACTATACATGCCTCGAATGGAGCCATACCAATACTAGCATGAAAGCTGTTGTTGTATTATGCGAACTCCACAAGAGGTAAATGACGCTCCCAATCATCCTTCCAATCCATAACACAAGCTCTCAAATATCCTCCGAGCGTCTGGATAGTCCTCTCGGACTGTCCATCGGTCTGGGGATGAAACGCCGAACTGAGCTTAAGCTCCGAACCTAACGCATCCTGAAGACCCTTCCACAATCTCGAAGTAAATCTCGGATCTCGATCCGAAATGATCAACTTCGGCACACCATGCAATCTAATGATACCGCTAACATACAATCTAGCTAAACTCTCTACTGACTGCTTCTTCTTCATAGGCAAGAAATGAGTAGTCTTCGAGAATCTATCTACAACTACCCAAATCGAGTCATTGCCCCTTCTAGATCGAGGCAAACCCGAAACAAAGTCCATAGTGACAGCTTCCCACTTCCATATGGGGAATCCATCCTCTGCATAAGGCCGGATGGTCGCTGCCGCTCGGCTTTCACTTGCTGACATACTAGACATCTAGACACATAATCCGCAACTCCTTCTTCATGCCGGACCACCAAAATGATCTCTTCAGGTCTTGAAATCTTAGTGTTACCCGGATGAATAGAGAATCGCGATCTATGAGCCTCCGCTAACATGCCATGGACATCTACCACATCGGGGACATAAACACGGTGCTGAAATCTAATCACACCGTCCTCATCACGAGCAATGCCCGCCTTACCCACTAACTCTAACAATCTAGGGTCGGCTTTCTGCTGCTCAATCACCTCATCCAAGACTGAGGATCTAAGGGATAGCTGAGCTACAAAAGCCTGACACACGATGGCTCTAACTCGGTCATAGAGCACGCTGCATCCTCCAACATCTTCCAATCCTGCTGGAGCGAAGACCTCTTTCTACTAAGAGCATCCGCTACGACATCGCCTTTCCAGGATGATACTGAAGGTCGAAGTCATAGTCCTTCAGAACTCAGTCCATCTCCTCTGCCTCAGGTTTAATTCCTTTGGGAGAGGAGAAGATACTTCAAGCTCTTGTGGTCGGTAAACACCTCAATCTGACACCATAAAGCTAGTGCCTCCAGATCTTTAGTGCATGAACCACTGCTGCGAGCTCCAAATCATGAGTCGGATAGTTCCTCTCATGATCCTTCAACTGACAAGAAGCATAAGCCACTACCCTCTCTCGCTGCATGAGTACACAGCCTAAACCAATCTGAGATGCATCCGTATAAATGGCAAAACCTTCTAGACCACTAGGCAATACAATACCGGAGCAGAAGTAAGCTTAGCCTTCAATAGCTGAAAGCTGCGCTCACATGCCTCAGACCATACGAACTTCTCACCCTTTCTGGTCAGCTTTGTCAAAGGGGCGGCTATGGATGAGAAACCCTCAATGAATCGCCGATAGTAACCAGCTAACCCAAGGAAACTATGAATCTCCGAAGGGGTCCTGGGAATCTCCCAATCCATAACTGACTGGACTTTTTGCTGGATCAACTACAACACCAGCGCCGGAGATAACATGCCCGAGAAACTGAACCTCGCGCAACCAGAACTCGCACTTGCTGAACTTCGCATACAACTTTGCTCACGGAGAACCTCTAAGACTAACCTCAAATGCTGACGATGTGTGGCCTCATCCGGAGAATAGACCAACACGTCATCAATAAACACAACAACAAGCTATCTAAATACAGACAAAACACCCGGTTCATGAGATCCATGAACGCTGCAGGGGCATTGGTCAATCCGAAAGGAAGGACCAAAAACTCATAATATCCATAACGGGTTCTAAATGCCGTCTTAGACACATCCTCACTCCGAATCCTCAACTGATGATAACCAGATCGCAAGTCAATCTTGGAAAAGACTGATGCCTCTCGCAACTGGTCAAACAGATCATCAATCTGAGGTAAGGGATACCTGTTCTTCACAGTCACTTGGTTCAACTTCCTATAGTCAATACACAACCTAAGTGACCCGTCTTTCTTCTTGACGAATAATACAGGTGCGCCCCAGGGGAAACACTAGGGCGAATGAATCCCTTATCAAGCAATTCTTGCAATTGCTTCCTCAACTCGGCTAATTCTGCAGGGGCCATCCGATATGGGGCCTTCGAGAGGAGAGGTGCTGGAAGCAACTCTATAATGAACTCTATCTCCCTATCCGGGTAATCCAGACATGTCATCGGGAAAGACATCTGAAAATCCGCACCACATCGATCTCTGCAAGAGTCAGTGACGAACTAGCCTCGGGTACTACCATAACGCTGGCAAGAAAGCGTCACAACCCTTGTTCACCATGCGCATCGCCTTCATGGCAGATAACTAACTTCCGCTAAGTTCTTTGGCAAGGGATGAGAGAACTCATCCTCACCAGGAATGCGAAAAACAATCTTCTTCCTACGACACAATCCACTAACGCATAGTGCTCCTCTAGCCAATCCAGACCAGAATACAATCATAGTCCTTCATCTTTAGCAGGAAGAAACACCCATCTAGGAATCTATCCTCAATGCACACGGGACAATGGAATGCACTTCCTAGTCGATACCGTACCCGCAGGGGTGTGCACAGACAAAGGAACCTCTAACTCCTCAGACTCTATGCCTGACTCTAGGGATAACTGCCTAGCGAACCGCTCGAAAATGAATGAGTGAGTAGCACCCGTATCAAACAAACCCGAGCGTGCACACCGAAAAGCAAAACCGTACCTTCGGGGACATGCTCCGCCTACTCGGCGTCCTCACGAGCTAAAGCAAACACTCGAGCTGGGGCTCGAGGCCTTCCTGGTCTTCCTGTAGCTGGCGCGGCTGCCGCTACTGCTGGTGCTGGCACTCCACGCTAAGCTCCTTGCTGAAGTCTTGGGCAATCTTTGATCTTGTGGTCGCTGCTCCCACACTTTAAGCATCTACCCGCTACTAACCAGCACTCGGACCCACCATGTGTCTTCCCACAATGGGGACACTCTTTCTTCGCACCGGGGGAACGTACAGAAGGTACCTGAGAGTTGCTGACTGCCACTGATTCTTGCGCAGTGTCTGGTAACCGTTTTCTTCTTATCCTGCCGCTGGAATGTCGCTGCGGGCATCTTCTGCGAAGCCTTCTTCTCCTCCAGATATTGCTCCATTTCTCCTCCTGTCTGCAGGCAGCACTGAGGGCCTCGTCTAGCGTGCGGTGGTCAAACGCCACGAGTCTCGTCCTCAGTGATGGCTTGAGTCCCATCACGAACTTCTTGGTCTTCCTGCGCTCATCCTCTACGATATGCGGTGCATATTTAGAAAGTTCAGAAAACCTTGCCTCGTATTCCAGGACGGTCATTGATCCTTGCGTCAGGGAAAGGATTCTTGCTCATCTTGTCCTGGATATGCTCTGGGACGAACTTGGCTCGGAAGAGCCTCATGAACGCATCCCACGCCACGTCTACTGCTCCGTTCTCAAAGCGGTGTACATAGTAGGGAGGACCACCATACATCAGCTCTCTCCTGCAATACACCTTCATAAGCACTAACTAACAAATTCTAACTTGACAAACAACATACAAGCATAAACTAAACATACCTGTAGCATGTAGGTGGCTAATGTCACCTTTCCTCATCAGGACACCTGATAACTCGGAAGCTTTTCTCCGTCTCCCTCATCCAGATTTTGCTCCATTAGATGGATCACCTCCCCCTTAAAAGAGGGTGGGGTCATCCTCTTGAATCGCTCCATGATGGAAGGTCCACCATGGTCCTGAGCTGGGGCCTGAGCCTGCTACATTAAACAATAAAACAATATACAATAAACACAATATCACACAATTTAAATAGCAAACTACTAGGTTGTTTCATTATTCTACCTGGGCCTCCAACTGGGCCTGGAGTGCTGCCTGGTTGTGGGCCTGCGTCTGCATGACTTGCACCAGACCTTGCATGAATACTCCATAGTCCACTGGCGGTGGTGGGGGAAGTACAGGACCCTGTGGGGCCGGGGCCTGCTGCTCCGCCCCCTCCTCACGCCTCTGCTCGTCGTCGCGAGCTGGCACACCTCCACGTCGTCCATGGGAAGCCATGGCTGTAATAAAATTTCAGCCACCATTAGAGCTAGGTTACTAGGTTCCCTAACTATTTTCTTATCTATCTTTCATTTCTTATTAGTGTTTTCTACACATGTGGACATACTTAGCATGCAATGGGGATGATGACTAGGTATATTCAAGTGTAATCTAAAACGTCTCTCTGATACCAATCTCTGTGACGGCCCTCATTATACCGGTACGGTTATCCAACCCACGTCGGTATAGCAAGAGTCCTCACAGTGGGACATTTACCCATACGATACATACAGCTGAGATACACGAATATACACAGAGTAGCGGAAGTAAAAGACAACTGTCTCCATTCATCATCATCCACATTAAACATACATGCAATTCGCAATAATCATAAAAGAACTAAAGGTCCACATAATTTAAATTGCTGAAATAGAACCACAAATTTGTCCACATTTATACATCATTTTTCATAATACTCTAATACAATGTTCAAATTACATACTTATGAAATACACAAATCTCAAGAAACTCCAAAGCTAGTCTCCGCGCTCGGAGTCCGTCTCCACCGTCTCCTCCAACGGTGCCGTGTCACCAACTATACCTGTACGCCGAAGCAAGGAGTGAGTCAAAGGACTCAGCAAGCAACACTACTCATGATATACACGTACAAGTCCTAGTGGGTTCTACATGCACATTACATTTGCAACACATAGCATGCTAGTCAATTCAAGTTTCAACCTATCATGAATGTTTTACAATATACATGAATCATGCTTTCAGATTTCTAAAAATAAAATCACCTATCACATGCTCTCTATTCAATTTACTCATGAAACTTTAATCTTTATAGAGCCAAAATATGAGAGCTACCAACATGAACGTTTTACATACATGAAAGGGGAACACAACTAGCATGGATTTCACATGTCCTTAAGTACATACATAACCCTTTTCACATGCTTTAGGTTTTTGATTTCACATGGTTTAATGGCTGTAAACCTATACATGAAAGCTACAATATTGCATAAAACATTCATGTGATCAAACAATCATGCTATCTTATACCCGTTTTCACCAATATCCCTAACATGGATTCTAGACATCTTTGCACATAATAACATGATATTAATAACCTAAATTCACTGATTTCACATGATTTTCAGATTTGTCTCACATGGTTTTCAATAACATATTTTCACATCTTTAGTTTCACATTTTCTTTACACAAGTATCCTCTTTCAGGGTTCACTTTACACATACACATTCACATTGTCACTTACACATTTTACATGGACACATACCATACACATTCACATTACACATTTTAGGTGCCGTGACACATAGTCCAAACCACAAAGAAGGACATATACACATCACATTAACATAGACGCCATCTAGGCATTTCAATGGCGACTCTTGGACTGCGCAGACGGGGGAGAACAAGTCTCCACCCTAACCAGTGGTACTTGTCCACCCCAGGATTTCCCCCTAATGCCCTTAGGGTCACATACACATTGAACTTTCTCAGGGGGACTTTTCCCTGATACAGCTCCACTGCCCTCTACGGAAGCATGTCACATTGACACAGTTTACACTTTACACATTTACCTTTTACACATGGTTTTACACTTCACACTTTTCATCACATTCACTTTCTCACTCACATGAATTATCTGTTTTTTCCTAACATGGTACTACAGATTTCAAGAGCTTAGCACACAGTAGTTTCACCATCATGTTGGTTGTAGACAATACTAATCACATTACGATAATATACTAGATTATCACATTTCACATGAAAATACATAACTTTTTTATTTACTGATCCCAATGATCTGAAATTTAAACACATGCTGTCTTCGGGTTCAAGATCATACCTCAAATTTTCAGTTTTTCTGAGCTACATAGAATTTACAGAAATCAAACACTTATTTTGCATGCCATTCACAATTCAAGTTACATGGAGTTTAAACATCATGAAATGTTGCCACTTATTGTTGACAGAGGTTTCTGTCACATACATGATCTGAGAATACATAATCTTCCCTAAATCATACATCTATAGATCAAACACCACAAACCATTTTTGCATGTCTTTCTAATTACGAACTGAATTTATTTGCAACTCATGCAAGCATGGACAATTTACTAAAATTGGGCATACATCTACTGATCTACTAATCTCATGAACTGACAAAAACCAGGCATCCAGATTAATCCTACTCATGAAACATGGATTGGCAAGAATATTATCAAGTCATGCTTAAAGTTTAAGGGATACAATTCCTACATTCACTATCACACACCACATTCATCCACACACCACAATCAACTATATACAAGAGTATAGGATTACCATATATCCTCATCACGGAAACCATACCGAAATTAATGTAAGGAGGGCAGAACAGTTCACTGTTCTGTCTAAAGGAACTTGGCGGCAGTCTCCGGCCACTGACTCAGGGTCAGCGGCATGGCCGATGGACGCCAAGCATGATCTGGGCGTCTAGGGACCTTGCCGTCTATGCAGGTCTGTGCAGAAACACAGACCCGACCTCTCAAGATTTGGTGAATGGGAGGGTCTAGGAGTCGAGGAAAAATGTACAAAATTGCAAAACCACCTAGACTCATACAGGGACATCATGGATAGGTCACTTGCCTTTCAAAAATTCTTCCAAATGATCTAGGGCTCGGTGAAGCTCTCTTGGGCTGTCCCAAGAAGTGCAGAACTCCCTCCAAATAATCTCTTCCTCCGGGCTCCTGGATGATCTCTACGCCAAGGGATGTCGGGGAGCCTCCTCGTTTGATCCAGCAACCTCCTTGAAGCAGTAGATTTCCAGGATCAAGCTTCAGAAGTGTGGGTTTTTGGGTGGCAGGTGGGTTTTTCTCTCAGCTTTCTCCTAGGGTTTTCTTCTCACTTTTTCTCCTCTTGCAAGGTGAAGGGAGAGTGGGGAGAGGCCATTTCGGGTTCAGATAAGGAGAGTCTCTCTCCCACTCACCATGCTGATTTGACAGCCTTCAGAGCCGTTGGGACATCCCCAATGGTTGGCTTACCTGTTTCAGAAGCTTGCAGCTCTGCTGCACATGCAGGCCAGAGAGATTGGCGTCCATATCGCTGGACGCCAGGATTAGTGTTGGCGTCCATGTCTGGACGCTGACACACCTAACGGCCTGGGCTTGACGCCAAGGTGGCCTTCGGCCATAACTCTAAATATTCAGAAACCAAGCATACCATGCATATATTACATGCAATATGTTACGGTATTATACCATACTATCACATGCAATACATACATTATTTATACTTAATATAAACACATGCACACGTACTCGTACTAATTAATGCGTACGTAAATATGTACATACATACAAGCACAAATATACACACATAATATAAATATTGCGACGGAAATTCGGGTCTTACATTTTTGGACATTCCTTTTATTTTCCAGACCAATAGGCTGACCTACGTTGATCATGTGTCGACCTATTGACAACAGTGCTAACCTATTAACATGTGTCGACCTGTTGAGTACATATGTTGACCTATCTAGATTCTTTTGTTGATTTTTTATTATTTTTATTGATTTTTATGATAGATTGGTATCTTTAACCATCTTTTTACCCTTTTTATTATTGCTTTCTGAGTTATTACTTTTCACAAATTTTATTAAAGGAATCATTGACAATTTTATTTTCTTTTCAGTTGGGGAATTTCTGCTACATTCTTTTGGTTTAAAGCTTAAACCATGTTTGTTTGCATTTATCTTTACACCCAACTATGCATCTAAGTTCTCTTTCCCATTTGTGAAGTTCTAATTATTTCATCTCTTTCTTTCAACATTTTATTCTGTTTTTCAATTTCATTTAGAACTTTTTCTTTTTCTCTTTGTTCCAACTAAAACTTCTCAATCACTTTTATCTTCTTTTTATTTGAATTCTAGATTTCAGTTTTAAATTATCTAAGATATTTAACAGTTCTTCCTTTTCCTTAATGAATTTAAAATTTCCAGCGTTAAGTTCAGAGATTCTTTCAATTATGGATGTATCATGCAAGAGACTTTCTATATTTTTAGTGACTTGTTCTCTTTTCTCAGGTCAAAGTATTTATCTACAAGATTGACATATGCATATTCTAAATCATCAAGAGTAAACTGCTCAAATGAAGAATTTACTTGTTCTTCACTACTTCTAGCCATGAAATAGATTTCTCTTTATTCAGATTCTGAGGATGTGTTGTTGTTGTCTTCACTGTGGTCTTCATCAAACCATGTAGCCTTCATTGCTTTAACCGTAGCAAATAACAACTTCATTAGTTTTTTCATTTTTATGAAAATTATTGTTTGAAGAAGAAAACTTCCTTTTGTTAGAAGGTGTTTAATCTTTCCACTGAATATTCCTCTTCTTGATTTTAATTTTTTTTTTAAATGTCTAGTCATGAGTGCAATTTAATCCTCATCAAATTCAGACATTTCATAATCACATTCTTCTTCAACTTTTTTAGTTGCTTGATGAAGCTTTAAGTGCTACAGATTTATTTTAAGCATGTGTTCTTCAGTTTCTTTTCAAATTTATTTCATAGGCATTAAAGATCCTATGAGTTCATCTAAAGAGATTTTGGATAAATCCTAGAATCTTAATCACGTAGCTTTTGTGTGCACAATTGGTGACAAAGATCGGAGTATTTTCCTTACCAGTTTTTTAGCATCAGTGTAATCCTTACCTAGTGTCTTCAGTAAAATTGACAATTATCATAAACCTAACAAAACATGCAGAGATAGATTCATCATTTTTCATAAATCAAAATCTATAATCAAAACAAGCATGTTTGCCTTAGTTTCTCTAACTTGTTAGAGTTCATTCATATATTAATGACAAGTTTACCCCACAGTTCCTTAGCGGATTTGCACATGGATATCCTTGAATCCTCTTTAGGATGCACAACAAATTGAAGAATTCATGAGGACCTTTCTCAACTATTTTCTATATTTCATAATTTTAAGCCCTAAAAAATACTTGCATATGATTTTTCCAATATGTGTAATCATAACCATCAAAGTAGGGTGGCCTATTAATAGAATGACCTTCAACAAAAAACCTCGAGAATCCATGAAGTAATGATACGATAAAGACATACACAGATCAACCCATCACACAATGAAAGCAGAAATAGAATTAGGTGACCTGCTCTGATACCAATTGTAGGATCAAATGTAGAGGATGAGTAGATCAAGAAGGGGGGTGGGGGGGGGGGGGGGGTTGAATAGATCTTCTACCAATCATAGCGGAAACCTTAGCAATTTAAAAATTGCATTCGGATTTGTTAATCTATTCAATCAGAGCCACACAGATGGATGTATTAGTATGTAGTTAATGCATTTAAAAATTGCATTCGGATTTGTTAATCTATTCAATCAGAGCCACACAGATTGGATGTATTAGTATGTAGTTAATGCATGTGAGATAGTTGATCAACCAGTGAGTGAATGCTTAGTGTGTGATGGAAATCCCTATGCAAGCATCTATAGTAAGAACATACAGATCAAACCATGATGCACAAAGGATTTTTAGGTGGTTTGGAGATCACACAATGTGATTCTGACGTCCACCCCTCACACAGTGAGACACACACTACTCAATAAAGTTGAGTACAACACACACATGATCTCAACGGATCAAACAAAACACATACAAGAGCACAATTGCTCAGAAAACACACACACATGCTAGAATAGGTTCACAAGAGATCAGATCCTGTAGCTTCAATCTGATCCAAACACCACACATACTGAGATCTGTACAGAACACTTGTACAGATCACACCACACTCATTCAAACCAATTCTGATGAACAATCCATTAGAAATAAGGAATAGAAGTATGAATTGCATGTTCTTCGTTGAAGACTATCTGTTGGAAGTTTGAGTTGAAATCCCTTATGGAGAATCGATGACGCTCTTCTTCGATTCACGATTCTCTGCTTCATATTTGGATCTACAAGTTGATGCCAAGTCGAATTGCTCCTCTCGAATTCTTCCATAAATGTTTGGCTTCGTGCTTTTACTCTCGCACTGGCCTTCTTCTCTAATTAGGAAGCAATGATCTCTGGTAGCACTTCTGCTCTGATGTGTTGCTCTTTCGACAAAAGGTGATAAGAAGTATTTATAGCTCGTACATTGGAAAAAATGTGCACAAAAATTTAGGTCTTTCCATACAGCCCTGAATGTGATGTGTCCTGTGAAAACACAAAGTGTCAAATATATCTAAACATTCAAATAGGACATGTGTCTCACATCCATGAAGTATCACATTATTAGAACTTCGACTGAAATTGACAAAAGCTAATCAGTTAAGGTAATAGATTTTCGACTGACAAAGGCTAGAACTGACCAGTCGAAGTATCAGAGCTTCGATTGTGAAGAAATGTAATCAAACAATCAAAGTACCCAAACTTTGACTAATAAAGGCTAAAACTAAACAGTCGAAGTATTAGAGCTTTTACTGTCAAGAGATGCATTTGATCATTCAAAGTACTAGAACTTTGACTGACAAAGGCTAAAATTGACCAGTTGAAGTATTAGAGCTTCGACCATCAAGAAATGCAATCGATCAGTCGAAGTACTAGAACTTCGACTAACAAAGGATAAAACTGACCAGTTGAAGTATCAGAGCTTCGACTATCAAGAAATGCAATCGATCAATCGAAGTAACAGAACTTTGACTGAGAAATGCTAAAATTGACCTGTCGAAGTATCCAAAGCTTTGACTGTCAAGAAATGCAATCAATCAGTCGAAGTATCAAAGCTTCAACTGAATAGAAGGAATATCTGAAGTTACACAGCTTCAACTGAATAGAAGAAATTCAAATATCTAAGTTATACATCTTCGATTGAATAGAAGATATTCGAATATCTGAAGTTACACAGCTTCGACTGAATAGAAGAAATTCAAATATCTGAAGTCACACAGCTTCGACTGTATTTCAACAACATATCAAGGATACATGATTCAATTCATTATTTAGTCAACATCAAATTGATTAGTCATCATAAAAAAAGTCATGTTTAATCATCATCAAGATCATCAGAACAATCAATACACATTATGTATATCATCATCAAAACACACAACACAACAATCATTAGCTCAGGTTGCCAAAGAAGGCCAAAATCCTTTATTTCCTAGTATATTTCATAAACTGGAGTTACAAGAGGAGTATTGCGCTTGAACTTCTTGGGTTGCTTCTTATTATTGTTGTTTGAATTCTTTTTCTCTGAGTGAGAAGGTTGATCAGATTGATGTTTTCTCTCCTCTTCCTTTATCGATCCATACCAGCATGCGATGAGGATCTGTTTGCACTCTGCATGACGTAGAGCCAGTTTGACAAGATTGGTGAGGATGTGGGAGGGTGGAGAACTAATTCATGCTAAAGTCCTTCATCTCGGGTCCCCCCAGTTAGGGGAGTGATTGTTGATGCAGCGTCGAGATTGGGAATCCAAAGGACCTCCTGTCACATCCTGAGAATTACGCAGGGGATAAATATTTGGATAATTCAAGTCGATATTCTGAGACGTGAACAGTCGGCAAATAAGCCTCTAGCTAGCAAGCACTAAATGCGTATCAACACAATGTCATAACGAGCATAAATAATGAACTCAATTAAACTTGTATTCTATCTCAAACTCATTGTTTCAAATGGATCTTATACAACTCCTCAAAAGTTGAATAACAGACTAAGACTCAATAAAACAAATTACATTTATTCCTCACTTCCTACTACATTGTTCTAACTCTCAAGTAAACTAATGATAATTCTATGGTTGGAACGCTCATCACTCGACGCATTCCCATCCTCTACTGGTTTCGTCTTCTTATACTTCATAGTCACTTAGATTAAAAGTAGGGAATGAGCAACTAACCCAGTAGGATTATATCTCAATGGCGGGCAATGTATAAGTGATTAGCAATTTAGAACTAGTTAAGCACGATTATCCGTAAACACGTACATGAACAAGATATTGAACGATAATGATGGCACAAGATCTAGAATGAGATAACAAGATAGAACTAGCAATAGATCACGTTGCACAAACATGTATGATATCACGTAATGTCAATAGATTTCATTAATTGCATTAACTGCAGGATGGCCATATCACACAAGCAAGCAAGCACGAGCACGATCATGTAACACTAATCAAGCACGAAGACACTAATGTACACCAAGGAAATATCAACCTTGAAATGCACAATAGGACACGTGTATGTGGTTACTGTATCTATCATTCAACACGCAAGTACGCCCAGCGCAGATGCAACACCAGTAATCATTATACCTCATAGTTAAGAGTATATTTATGACTCGTCGTCATTGGGGCTAGACTGGAGCCCTTGGACACACGTCGTGCCCTGTCAGCATCTCAACATTTTGAAATGTAGATACCCACAGTCATTCAAGGACAATAAGAGTTTCAAAATGTAAGCAATTGAAATGTCATGTTCATGATGATGAGGACAATAAGTAGCAAAGTACATGGATCTATTGCATGGTTGTGTGTGTGTTTGTACTTCTTCCTCATCTTCCCCTTCTTCTTCTTGCATTGTGGTTCTTCTTCTCTTGGTGCATGAAGGAGGATGTCGAGCTCGGTTCGTGGGCGGCACTTGGAGCATTGGAGCTCGGAGGTGGAGGGGTGCTAGCCTATGAGAAGGCCCATCTTGGGTGGATCTTCATATTGAGGTAGGGACCCCAACCATCCCCTAGTTCTAC
The DNA here is from genome assembly GCA_014218235.1 of Colocasia esculenta. Classification (NCBI taxonomy): domain Eukaryota; kingdom Viridiplantae; phylum Streptophyta; class Magnoliopsida; order Alismatales; family Araceae; genus Colocasia; species Colocasia esculenta. The sequence continues at coordinate 118,197,147 of CM024757.1, read as the reverse complement.
CATGCTAGGTCCAAACCCCTTCCCCAAGCCTAGACTCCATGAATAGGATGTGAATTGTGTGCTGGTTTTCATGTGGATGGTTCTGTGATTCTTGATTCATGCTTGGGTTACATGGTTGTAATGAGAGTACTTGATGCATGTTAGACTATGTGAGTGTAGTTGGCCTTTCCTTGCATGCATGTGGGTTGTTGGGGGGGTGGGGGGGTTTGAATGATTTAGCATGTTTCTCCTTTCTCCATATTCTCTCTCCCCATGCTTGTACCGTTTGTGGCTTTTGGAGAGCGTGAGGTTGCCTTTTTTAGGCACTCGGCTGTGGTCGCGATGGGTTTCCCAATCGCGACCAGGTCACGACGTATCGCTGCGTCGTGATCTCTTGAACGTGCCCCAGACACGCCGCGTCTTGCTAACGCAATGGGTACGTGGCTGGCGTTCAGGTATTCGGGGTCTTACCAATTGCGACCTCCGTCTCCGTCGCGATGAGATCGCGACGGGGTACGTGTCGCAATCAGTCGACTCAGGGTTATTGCGGTACTCTTAGCTGTCGCGACCTTATCGCGATGCTCTTAAGGGTAGCCATAGGGTTTCTTGTCGCGATAGGCAGAGCTATTGTGTTCTGGTCGTGACGGGCCGATGAGTCGTCTCTCTGATTGAGAGCTGACTATCGACCTGTTTGTGTTTCCGCTTCTGCTGCGACTCAGTTTTTCTTGGCACCTGTGCTGTTCCTAGTACAGCTCTACTCTAGTCTCTTTGCCCGGTGCTCGGCACTTGAGGGCTTGTCCACGAGATAGGTTGTTACCGTTACCTGGGACCCCCAACCCCATGCGTCTGTTAGAGGGAGTTCTCCGGGCGGCGGGCGTGCTCAAGTCACGGACTTGGAGCAGAAGGGGAAAACGGTGGGGACAGAGGCGTGGAGTCGTTTGTAGAGCTCTCTTAGTTGGTCTGGTTCTCTGAGGTAGTGTGGTGCTTTTACAGTGCTGACCAGCTAGTCCTTTCTCACTGCCTCACTCTACGTGGTTCCACGTGGGACCGTAGTCCGGCCAGACTATGACAGTTGTGGTTGTTCTTAGTCTACGTCTCACTCCAACGGGAGGTGCTAGACATGGACTGTTGGTCGAGGGTAAGGCACATGGTGCACCTGACCGGCTGACGAGTGTAGCATTCTTCAGCTAGTGTGCTTGTCCAGGCAGTGTCCACTGTCTGTGTTTACAGCTGGGTTCTTGTGGTGCCTTGGTTTACATGGGTTTTCCGGTCCCGCTGTGTAGCTTAGACCGACGACCGTGTAGTTTTCTTTCACGCTTCCGCACTTGACTCTGTTTAGTAGAATAGACTTTACTGCTTTATTTATTTATTGCCCTTAGTTCTTTTCTGCTGTTAGAACCAGTGGAAGATTGGTAGTCCCTACTGGGCTTCTTCGTGAAGCTCACTCCATGTTTTGTAGGTGAGACTTCACAGCAGCACCCTCCGCGGGGGACTGAGGAGATGGGCCCGCAGTAGTCAGCGTCTCTAGTGGCAGTGTTTCCCCCAGCAGTTGTACTTCACCCTCGGGGTATGCCCCTAAGGGACGTGTTCTTTCCCGTTTATTTCAGCACTTGTACTTTATTTACTTTAGGACTGTACTAGACTGTTACTTAGTGTTGGAGACTCTTCATTCACTTGTGGTGCACTTTAGTGCGTTTGTTGTTATTTATTTCCGGGTGCCGGGGTCGTTAGAGTGGTATCAGAGCAAGGGGTCTATCATGACTTGTAGTGGGAATAAGTAATAACGTAAAGTCCCTTAGGAAGTACAAGTACCACTGCTAAGCCACTGGAGTTTATCTGTTAACTTCTTATTGTGTCTGTTTTACAGAACTTGCCTCCACGCACTCGCAAGCAGGTTCATGAGCTAGTGGAGCATCAGGAGTTCGAGTCGGACGGGTCGGTTGCAGCTGAGCACGTGCCGATCGACGCTCAGCCCCAGCAGTTCGAGCAGTCTGGGGACCCGTTGCCACAGGGCATTCCATTGTGGCAGGGAGAGCCACAGCAGCAGCAGCAGTAGTAGTTTCTGCCCCAGCCCCCACCGGTCGTCATGGAGTAGTGGTGGAGAGCGATGTTCCAGGGTCCATGGCAATACTCGCAGTACCCGCAGTGCAAGCAGTACCCCCAGTACCCTCAGTACGCAAGCCATACCAGCAGATGCCGGCATGAGGTCAGCAGTTCGCAGAGATGGCAGCAGAGGAGCAGCCACCACCGACCTCGCAGGCAGCACCGGTTCAGCCAGAGGTACCCCCAGTGGTATGGCAGCAGACTCCAGTTGCAGCAGCAGCACCCGAGGACCGAACGACGCTTCTGGAGAGAGTTTCTTCATCTTCGGCCTGCATCTTTTTCTGGCGACCATGAGAGCAGTGAGGCAGACTAGTTTTCAGGGCAGAGGCTGGACCAGATCAGGCAGAGTTCCTGGTGGCTTTTCACGGCGAGTTCCTCCCCGACTAGTTTTTCCTGAGAGGAGGACCTGTTCGACGAGTTATGTTGAACCACTCTTTATTACCTTCATATTTTGGTACTAACAAAATTATGATGTAACTTAAATTGAACATTTTGTTTCATCTGTGTCGCATCAATCTCATAGCAAAATGCTAAGTCTCACATTGATGTAATAAAGTGCACTAAAATGATAAAATCGATGTCTAATCTATATACATCGATTTTAGTTCAAGTTCCAAATTAATAAGCGCTACAACGATTTATCTTGATCGATTTTATAAGCGCTATAACGATTTGCTAAGTGAGCGCAACGATTTGCCCTCACATCGATTTTCCTTCTATAACGATTCGTTAAGGCTCATAACGATTTGATAAGTGAGCGCAACGATTTGCCCTCACATCAATTTGCCTTCTATAACGATTCGTTAAGGCTCATAACGATTTGATAAGTGAGCGCAACGATTTGCCCTCACATCAATTTGCCTTCTATAACGATTCATTAAGGCTCATAACGATTTGATAAGTGAGCGCAACGATTTGCCCTCACATCGATTTGCCTTCTATAACGATTCGTTAAGGCTCACATCGATTTCTTAAGAGAGAACAATGATTTGTTCTCACATCAATTTCTCAAGTGATCACATCAATTTGTTCTCATAACGATTTCATAAGTAAGAACAATGATTTGCTTCTCACATCGATTTGTTAAGATTCATATCGATTTGTTAAAGTCTTTTAAGTATAACGATTTGATAAGTAACTTAAACAACAATTCACTTCAATTCAAACACAATTGTTTAACTGCTTTTTGTCGCCTAAAGACAAGTCAAATATCTTCTGACAGAAAAAGTTGCATGCATATTTCAGAGTCTTGTCAGAAAAAGATATGACCTTCTATTTTCAGCATGTTAGCAGAAACACAGTGGTATGCACAGTTTAACATAAATACTCTTTTGTGCTAACTCTCTCTTCTATTACAGACCTCGAAGACCACCAAAGGTTGATTAAGACAATAAGAGCAACGGCTAGAACTCCAACGGATTTATTCAAAGCTGTTCATATTAAAGATGAAGCATGGCTGAAGAATAACAAGAGCTTTCCTGAAGATTTTTTTTAAGGAGTGTACATCCTGTGAAGAACCTCAACTCCACATACACTCAAAGGAAAAAGAGAGAAGAGCCCGAGCACAAGAAGAAGTTTTCAAGCATCTGAAGCCCTCAAGCTTCAAGCTCCTTCTCCTCTCTTCACTCTCTCTGTGTGTATCTTTGTAATCTGGGAGAGAGTCTTTTTGCTGAGAGTTCTTTTAGTTGGTTTTCATTTGTTCCAACTCTCAGCTTTGTTCTTTCTTTTCTAAGAAAGACTTCCGTCCAGTTGTAGGCTGTATACAGTGTAGAACCTAGCTAGGGATTTGTGTCTAGCAGAACCACACTGGGGTTTGTACCAGGAGGTTGGCTTCTTTACCTGTAAGAGAAGTGGGTTGCCTTCTTGCCCGAGAAAGAGAAGAAGACCAGCTGGGGTGCTGGATGTTGTATTGTCCTTGAGGGGGACTGTACCCTTGGTTAGTAAATCCCAAGAGGTTGCTTGGGGACTGATGTAGGACTTCATGTGGGAAGGGCTGAACCAGGATAAATCCCTTGTGTATTTGTGTGATTGTTTACTTGCTTCCGCACTGCTACTCTTTATCACACTAAACTAACCAAACTTTGAAGTGATAATTTTCTGTGTTTAAGTTTCTGTTTTAGATTTCAGAAAACCTATTCACCCCCCCTCTAGGTTAGCTTGCTGCCATACCAAAAGGGCCAACAAATTGGTGCAGGGAGACTTGACCGTGGGACAGTACCACCAGAGGTTTCTGCAGCTACTTCGACATGTTCCCCACGTGGTAGCTAGTGAGAAGTCTCGTACCGAGCGATTCATTAGCGTGCTACGTTCAGACTTGAGGTGGGCCATGGCTGGTCACCTCTGTGACACCTTGGCAGTGGCAGTGGTGAGAACTACGGCCCTAGAGAGGGAGTGTCGGTTTCATCCATAGCAGAACGGGGGCTCAGGGAGCTCTTCTTCGTACCAGCGCCCTTCGGGCAGTCGAGGGAGTGTTTCCTCTTCTTCTTCTTCGGGGACAGGCGGTGCTGGCTTGACTTTGAAGTTGAAGAGGTTGTTCGCTCGTGGAGGCAGGCGTCAGTACAGGCACAGCAGTAGCAACGTCAGTTGGAGCAACAGCTAGTGGAGCAGTTGGTGCAGCAGGGAGCAGAGCAGAGCCACCAGGACTCGGGTTGTTACCTTTGTGGGCAGCCAGGTCACTATAGGCGAGATTGTTCGTTGAGGCAGCAGCTATAGGCACCTCAGGTTCAGTACCATCCACCCCAGCCAGCGCAGCACCAGCAGCAGCACCAAGGTCAGTACGAACAGCCACAGCAGCAATGCCAGCAGCAGCACCAGGGTCAGTACCAGCAGCGCCAACAGCAGCAGCCTCAACGAGCACGTGGTCGCGGTGGGTGATGAACATCACCAGAGAGGAGGCAGAGGCCTCTAATCTAGTCGTCGGTATGGTTCCCATCCTTGGTAGAGCTGCTGGAGTTTTGATTGATCTGGGTGCCACCCACTGTTTTTCTTCTGAGGAGTTCTTTGCTTCCTTGTCTGAGTTTGCTCTGGAGCGGGCCTGTGACCTTGCAGTTGAGCTGTCGACGGGTGACTTTGTGCGTACCCTTGGTTACTTGGAGGGTGTCACCATCGAGGTACAGGGCCACCAGCTACCAGCAAGACTGTTTGCCTTGCAGCTCCACAACTTTGATGCCATTCTTGGCATGAACTGGTTGGAGACGCACTCTACACTCGTAGATTGTTAGGGGAAGACCGTGAGGTTCGAGATACCTGGAGCACCTAAGCTTTACTTCCGAGGTACCCGGTCTGTCCGCCGACCCTTTGTCTCTTTCTGTAGAGCTCGACGCTTCATCCAAGACGGTTGTGTTGCGCTTCTTGGCCTCTGTGTGTGTCTCGAATTCTGGTGAGATTTCTATTTCAGATGTGCCTGTGGTTTGTGAGTTTGCCGACGTGTTTCCGGAGGATCTACCTGGCTTGCCGCCTGAGCGGGAGGTAGACTTCTCCATTGAGTTGCTTCCGGGGACAATGCCTGCGTCCAAAGAACCGTACCAGATGGCGCCGACGGAGCTGCAGGAGTTGAAGCGCCAACTAGAGGAGTTTCTTGCGTTGGGCTTCATTCGTCCTAGCCGTTCGCTATGGGGAGCGCCTATTCTATTTGTGAGGAAGAAGGATGGCAGCCTCAGAATGTGCATTGATTATCGGCAGTTGAATCAGGTGACCATGAAGAACAAGTATCCTTTGCCCAGGATTGATGACTTGTTCGACCAGTTGCAGTCAGCTTCAATGTTCTCGAACATCGACTTGAGGTCGGGTTACTACCAGTTGTGGATCCGCGAGTCAAACATCGCCAGATCAACTTTTCGCACCCGCTATGGCCACTTCGAGTTTGTCGTGATGCCTTTTGGGCTCACAAATGCACCTGCAGCGTTCATGGAGCTGATGCACAGTGTTTTTCGAGAGTACTTGGACCGGTTCATGGTGGTGTTCGTCGACGACATCCTGGTGTACTCAGCGATAGCAGAGGAGCACGAGGTCCACTTGAGGCTGGTGTTGCAGGCTTTGAGTAGTCACCAAATTTACGCCAAATTCAGCAAGTGTGAATTTTGGCTAAAGGAGGTGCACTTTCTGGGTCACGTTGTTTTTGGTGCAGGTGTGGCGGTCGATCCCGCCAAGGTTGACGCCGTGGTTTCTTGGGGCCAGCCCACTACAGTTGCAGAGGTTCACAGTTTTCTGGGACTTGCAGGCTACTACAGGAGGTTTGTACAAGACTTCGCCAGAGTTGGAGAGCCTTTAACTCGGTTGACTTGGCAGAGACTCAGTTTGTGTGGATAGCAGAGTGCGAGCGTAGTTTTCAGGAGCTGAAGAGCTGGCTGACTTCAGCTCCGATCCTTGTGGTACCTTCTGGTAGCGGCGGCTTTGTTGTCTACATAAACACATTAGGTACTGGTTTGGGTGCTGTGTTGATGCAGCACAATCGAGTAGTTGCTTATGCTTCTCGTCAGCTGAAGAAGCATGAGCAGCACTACCCGACACACGACCTGGAGCTTGCAGCGGTCGTGTTCGCCTTGAGGTTGTGGAGACACTACTTGTACGGTGAGTTGTTCGAGGTTTTCATAGATCACCGCAGCTTGCAGTACGTCTTCATGCAGAGAGATCTCAACCTTAGGTAGCGCAGGTGGTTCGAGTACTTGAAGGACTATGACTTTACCCTTTCCTATCACCCGGGAAAGGCTAACGTCGTAGTAGACGCTTTGAGTAGGAGAGCCCACTTGAGTTCCTTGTTGGTTAGACACTGGAGATTTCTGGAGGATGTCACTCAAGGTGTGTTCACACCGTCTAGCCTCCGGGTGAGAGCAGTGTTGGCCAGCATGATAGTTCGTCCGTTGATATACCAGCAGGTGCTGAGGTGTAGAGTGCAGACGAGGACTTGGCAGACGTGTGCAGTTGCTCGAGGTAGCACTGGACGAGGACAGCGAGGTTCAGTTCTGAGACAGACTCTACGTTCCAGAGGATGTCAGGAGGAGGTACTTGCTGAGGCACAGAGGATGTCAGGGAGGAGGTACTTGCTGAGGCACACCGGCCGCGATACTCTATTCATCCTGGCTCCACCAGATGTACCATGACTGTGGAGGTACTCTTTGGTGGCCTAGGATGAAGAGAGATATCGCTGAGTTTATTTTGCGCTGCCTTACCTGTCAGCAGGTGAAGGCAGAGCACCAACGTCCTGGTGGTGAGCTGCAGTCACATCCCATTCCTGTGTGGAAGTGGGAGCACATCACCATGGACTTTGTTTCTGACTTACCTCGCACTTCTCAGGGGCACGACAGTGTTTGGGTCATCTTCGATAGGCTAACGAAGACCGCTCGCTTCCTTCCAGTCAGAGCAGCATGGTCAGTAGATAGACTGGCTCGGTTATTTATGGACAGAGTAGTACCTTTGCACGGAACCCCGGTCTCTATTGTCTCAGATAGAGATCCGAGGTTCACTTCTCGTTTCTGGCACAGCTTTCAGCGGGCACTTGGCACTGAGCTAAGGTTGAGTTCAGCCTACCACCCACAGATAGATGGGCAGTCGGAGAGGACCATTCAGACCCTCGAGGACTTGTTGAGAGCATGTTGCCTAGACTGGGGCGACACATGGGAGTCTCACCTTCCCATGGTGGAGTTTTCATATAATAATAGCTTTCACTCCAGCATCAGGATGGCGCCCTACGAGGCTCTGTATGGTCGACCGTGCAGGACACCGTTGCACTGGCACAAGATTAGCGAGAGGCAGTTGCTAGGTCCAGAGTTGGTGCAGTAGTGTGCAGACACCGTGAGGCTGATCAGGTAGAGGTTGAAGACAGTGCAGAGCAGGCATAAGAGCTACGCCGACGTTCGCAGGAGGCCACTTGAGTTTGAGGTTGGTGACAGTGTGTTCCTTCGGATCTCACCCACCAAGGGTGTTCTCAGGTTTGGGACGAGGGGCAAGCTTAGCCCGAGGTTTGTTGGCCCCTTTCCCATCCTGGAGCGGGTTGGCGAGGTCGCTTATAGGTTGGCTCTTCCATCTGAGTTAGCAGGTGTCCACAACGTCTTCCATGTGTCACAGCTGAGGAAGTACATGCCAGATCCGTCGCATGTACTTGACTACTCGTAGTTAGAGGTCGCCCCCGACCTGTCCGTGCCGGAGTACCCAGTCAGCGTGGTGGACCGCAGGGTGCAGCAGTTTTGCAGGAAGCAGATGCCACTCGTCAAGGTAGTTTGGGAGCACCGCGCCGGAGGCGAGGCCACTTGGGAGCGTGAGGACAAGATGCGGGAGCAGTTTCCCTACTTGTTCGAGTGACAGGTACTTTGTTTACACTTTCTTCCCCTAGTTTCACCCTTAATTTCGAGGACGAATTGTTTTTTTTGTTGGTTAGATTGTAACATCCCGTTACCTTTAGGGGTTAGCCCTCCTGGCTGGGGTCGCGACATAGCGACCCGTCGCATTTTGAACGCGACATAGGTGACCGTCGCATTTTGGTTGGGAACGCACCGGCTGCCCCTGTCGCGATATGACCCTGACAGCAGACTGTCTCCTTCTCGTCTTGCTGTCGGGACAGTTGCACCACGTGTCGAAGTGCATGCATGAATGCAACATGGTTGGCCGTCGCGATCTTGCTGTCAGTTTTGCATGCACGTCGATTGGGTGGTTGACTGGCTGACTATTCCAGATTGCGACGGAGGTGGATGTCGTGTTAGCATTGGTAACGCGACGCCCAGGTCCTTCGTGTTCTTATTGTCTGTGTTTAAGTTGCTCTAGCCGAGAGCAGAAACCCCTTTGGCCTTTCTTTTGGTGGTTCTTCACTCCGGCGATTTCAGAAGGCTGGTGGCTTCGTGGGGTGTTTGGGAAGGCCTTGTGGGGTGTGTTTGCATTATGTAGGTAAGTACATGGATCTATTGCATGGTTGTGTGTGTGTTTGTGCTTCTTCCTCATCTTCCCCTTCTTCTTCTTGCATGGTGGTTCTTCTTCTCTCGGTGTATGAAGGAGGATGTCGAGCTCGGTTCGTGGGCGGCACTTGGAGCATTGGAGCTCGGATGTGGAGGGGTGCTAGCCTATGAGAAGGCCCATCATGGGTGGATTTTCATATTGATGTAGGGACCCCAAACCATCCCCTAGTTCTACCATGCTAGGGCCAAACCCCTTCCCCAAGCTAGACTCCATGAATAGGATGTGAATTGTGTGCTGGTTTTCATGTGGATGGTTCTGTGATTCTTGATTCATGCTTGGGTTACATGGGTTGTAATGAGAGTACTTGATGCATGTGAGACTATGTGAGTGTAGTTGGCTTTTCCTTGCATGCATGTGGGTTGTTTGGGGTGGTTTGAATGATAGTCTCCATGTTCCCCCCCCCCCCCCCCCCTCATGCTTGTACCGTTTGTGGCTTTTGGAGAGTGTGAGGTTGCCTTGTTAGTCACTCGGCTATGGTTGCAACGGGTTTCCCAGTCGCAACTAGGTCGTGACGTATCGCTGCATCACGATCTCTTGAACGTTCCCCAGACCCACCGCATCTTGCTAACGCGACGGGTACGTGGCTGGCGTTCAGGTATTCGGGGTCTTACCGATTGTGAGCTCTGTCTCTGTCGTGATGAGATCGCGACGGGGTACGTGACGCAATCAGTCGACTCAGGCTTGTTGCGGTACTCTTAGCTGCCGCGACCTTATCGCGACGTGCTTAAGGGTCGCCATCGGGTTTCTTGTCACGACGGGTAGAACTGTCACGTTCTGGTCGCGACGGGCCGATGAGTCGTCTCTCTGACTGGGAGCTGACTGTCGACCTGTTTGTGTTTTCGCTTCCGCTGCGACTCGATTTTTCTTGGCACATGTGTTGTTCCTAGTACAATTCTACTTTAGTATGTTCGCCCGGTGCTCGGCACATGAGGGCTTGTCCATGAGACAGGTTGTTACCATTACCTGGGACCCCCAGCCCCGCGCGTCTATTAGAAGGAGTTCTATGGGCGGCGGGCGTGCTCAAGTCACGTACTTGGAGCAGAAGGGGAAAATGGTGGGGACAGTGGCATGGAGTCATTTGTAGAGCTCTCTTAGCTGGTCTGGTTCTCCCAGGTAGTGTGGTGCTCTTACAGTGCGGACCAGCTAGTCCTTTCTCACTGCCTCACTCTATGTGGTTCTGGAACCATTTAGAGGGGTCAGGCATGGGACCGTAGTCCGGCCAGACTACGACAGTTGTGGTTGTTCTTAGTCTGCATCTCACTCCGACAGGAGTTGCTAGACATGGACTGTTGGTCGAGGGTAAGGTGCATGGTGCACCTGACTGGCTGACTAGTGTAGCGTTCTGTAGCTAGTGTGCTTGTCTAGACAGTGTCCACTGTCTGTGTTTATAGTTGGGTTCTTCTGGTGCCTTGGTTTACACGGGTTTTCCGGTCCCGCTGTGTAGCTTAGACGACGACTGTGCAGTTTTCTTTCATGCTTCCGCACTTGACTATGTTTAGTAGAATAGACTTTACTGTTTTATTTTTTTATTGCACTTAGTTCTTTTCTGCTTTTAGAACCAATGGGAGATTGGTAGTCCCTACTAGGCTACTTCATGAAGCTCACTCCCTGTTTTGTAGGTGAGACTTCACAGCAGCTCCCTCCGTGGCGGACTGAGGAGACGGGCCCGTAGTAGTCGGTGTCTCTAGTGGCAGTGTTTCCCCCAGTAGTTGTACTTCACCCTCGAGGTATGCCCCTAAGGGACGTGTTCTTTCCCGTTTATTTCAGCACTTGTACTTTATTTACTTTAGGACTGTACTAGACTGTTAGTTAGTGTTTGACACTCTTCGTTCACTTGTGGTGCACTTTAGTACGTTTATTGTTATTTATTTATGTTACATATCTTGTTAGACCAATCCGTTAGCCCTTCCGAGTCTCCGGACCCATGGGCGGCGGTCCCGATGTTCAGATTCTTGGTGGGAGCCGAGGATCTGGGCACCGGGTTCGTTACAGAGAATTACGGAGGTCTTGAGAGAAAGGTCACTAGATTGCCGATACGGAATGACCGGCCGTGAGTTTCCAATTCCCCAAGAAAGGGTTGCCTATAAGTGCAAGTGTGTAGTGTAGTACGTGTCTCAATCCACATTCCACTGGTTTAAAACAACATGGGAAACAAGTAATATGATGATATAAGATTGAAACATGCACTTAACTAGACATGATTTGTAGTATTTTATGATAGCAATTATTCACTTTAACAAGCTAGGAGAGCAAGATGATCAATCAATAGTTTGAAAGAATTAGATCATATCATTAAAAAGCAATTAGAATCACATTCATGTTGTTATAGCTTTTTTATGGGTTAACAAGTTTTAAGTCACTGATCAAACTACATGCACCTAACGGAACTATGACATGCTAACCTTGAACTTTCGAACATGAAAATAGGTCTCGGGTAGGCCTTGAAACCCACGACGGACACAGTCGTCGTAATTAAGAAGACAGTACACAGTTCAAAACATGAACATGTTGTAAAAGATCAAATCGCGACGGACTATACCGTCACCTTTAGGTTTAAAATGTGATGGTCATGTCTGTCACGTTCATAATGCGACAGGCAGCGTGTCGCGATCATTCTTGAGTCGTAACGTTTCGATACATCGCGTTCAAGTGATGTTTTCAAAATCACAATATAAAAATGACAAAAATACAAGAGCGGGAAAGCGGTCTAAATCGCAACCCCATACTACGTCGCATTCATGCATGGCACAGAAACCCATGCGGCGCACAGTCTGAGGCGCCAGAACAGTCAACTCAACAGTTAAATAGCAACGTATGGTACGGTCACATTTTAGTTTAACGTGACGGTCTTGTACATCGCGTTCATGCAAAAAAGAACGCGACGTCTGGTGTCGTCATGTTTCTTGTTCTTTCCTGAAAACGCAGAAAACTACACAATGATGCATGCAACGCTTATATCTCCTGATCTAGGGCTGTTGGGACAAAAGTGTGAACATGAAACTTGTTGGGAACAAAACTTAGGAGAGAACTACAGCTTTGGTTTCACATGATTTGGCCTCGGGAAGCATGAGAAACGACTCGAACATGAAAAGCTCTAAACATGCACGACTTTGACAAAACACTTAATACTCGATGTATGCTCAATAATAATTGGGGAAAATGTATGCACATTAAAGTAGACTTGATGAACTACACATTCGTATATGTTTTGCTTAGATTTGTCCGGAGACAACCTACCTTTTGAGTTGAGTAAGATTCATCCTCCAGAAAGCCCTTGCTCTGACTACTTGTAGGAGAACGCTTAATACTACCAACACACTAGATAAAAATTGGACAAAAGGGTGCCATTGGAAACTAGACTCAACCCTCTTTCCTGGGGTATAAGCCTTGCATGGTTTGCTCGAGGTTTGACTCACCTTTGGTCGACTCTAAGAAGGGTTCTCTGCACAGATCGATGCAGAACGTAGCTGGGAAGAAGAGCTCCGGTTGGGGGCGATTTCCTCCTCCACTAGTGCTCAAGAGCTGCTACTCACGACCCCAACTAATGGTAAACTCATCCCCAAGGGTTTTGGGAAGAGTATTTAAGCTTCTAGAATTTTTAGGAGTCCTAATGCAACTAGGAAGGAAGGGTTGCGGTTTTAGCATGCACCCTACCTTGTTTTGATGATTCCCATCCCCAAGTGTGTATTGGCCATTAGGAAACCCTCTGGTATGGTTAGACACAAATTTGGGTTGCTAAGTGTGGGTAATTGCCTCATGATTTACCCTAATTGCCTCTTTCTATTTTTAGCTCAATTAGGGTTACGAATTTCTAGTGTATTTTCTTGTTGGATTTTATTCTTGGGCCATTACATGTTGTTTAGAGTCTCTCCACTATTTTTATTTAAATTATGATCACATTATACACCCATGATAACGGTTTTCCAACTTTATTTTCTAATTATGACTATTAGTCACAAAGCATCATAAACATGGCCAATCGGATTTCTCATTGCACGAATTTCTTTGTGAGTCATTGGGATATTGTTTAGGGTTGAACTATAATTTTTATGGAATTTTCTGATGTGTTATTGTACACACGATAATGGTGCATTTGTGTTTACTATTAAAATTATCATTTTTTATTTATTTCTAATTTTTTATTTATTGAATTTCTGGGATGCTACGCCTCCACTTTAAAGCAGTTGATAAAAGATTAGAACTTCTACTTCGGGGCCTACTTGAGGTTTAACCGCCTGACAATCAACCTCAGTGGTCCATTCCTGGCAAAGCTTTCCTTGAAAAGGTCCCAAAACTGTCAGAAGTTGTAGATGCTTCTTCATGTGAGGGCTCAGAACCATGTTTAGGCACCCTGCACTAAGGTGGGGCTAAGGCCCGACATTTGATGGAATCAAGAACCCCCTATAATATCATCACAGTGTCGTAGCTATTGAAGTGATCGACAAGGGCTCTCATCCCGTCATAGGATTTTATCACCAGAGGCTGAAGCCTTGATAGTATCTCATCTTCTAGGGTTTCTTGGTAGAAAGATGATTGCTCTTCATCAACGTCTACCATGGAGTTTTGCCTTTCCCTTTGGAGGTCTTGTATCCTATGCTTTCGCTCCATGTTTGAACTCTCAAAGTTGAAGAGTTAGCTCTAGGTGGGTGCATGAGGTGGCCGGAGGCAAATTTTCCCTAGTAGTGGAAGCCTGTAGCACTTCCTCTTCCCCTAGTCCTTTGACAACATCGGCGGTGATGGCAGGAAGCGAGGACGGTGTTTGGAATCGGGTGTCTTTCCTCCTACCTTGCAAATTAGAGGTGGATGCTTGATTCGCATCTAGGGGAGGAGGATTGGATAACCCTCCCTCTTCATTGTGGATGACTCAACTATTTTCTATGATAACTTGGCTGCCTACAGTCGCCATGATGCCTCACGATGGTGGATAGACTGGGATCGATGGTAGCATTCCTCCCTTTCGACCTGGGACTTTATCAATGCAATGAGTATGTCCAATTTTGTGTTGGTGGAGTTGAGAACTTCATAATTTACTCAAGGAATTTCATCCTCTAGGCTGGTTAGAGGGTGGGAGCGTCATCTCTCGCGTTTAAGTTACCTATGGCTATAGAGTGAGATGTTTATTCAACCTCGTCTCCCCAGTTTTTGACCGTCGGAGCCTTCCCTTTGTCTCCATTAACTCTCCTACTTGTTGATGTTAATCTTGTGCACCATGTTGGCTTTTTGTTCAATTTTCCATAGAAGGCGCCAATAAAGAGGTTCGATCTCGCACCTTGTCATAGACTATCAGATGTAGCGGGAAACTAATGATGATGATATGTCTAGTCCTACTAGTGATGAATTTGCAAGGAAGACAGAAGATCAGTCATGGGATGGGGGACTAGGAAAAACCCTCTAATGCTTAAGTTAGTAATGGGTGAGAGTAATAGGCAAGAGAGAAGAGAGAGGCTTAGAGAAGGCAAGATCTCTCTTTCCCAGTTTGAGGGTTTGAGTTTGTACTTAGGAGTTATCTTTTTTTTTAGAGGGTCACGCCCCGCCAATTTAGCAACGGAATAAATTGGGGAGACGTGAGCAAAGTACATAGTAGAGTAAAATGTACAATAGTTGAATGAATCAGAGCATCTAATGAACAATAATTGGAATAAACTCTTCATTTCATTATAAAATCACTAAGACTATTACAACCACTAATTCGGAGCCACTACATTGAGCTCATTGACATCATTACATTGGAAAAGAAATATAAAGCAACAACTACTAGACTCCATTGTGCTAGGGTAACTTCGTCATTTGACTCCGGGTTGCTCATCACTCGATTCCTCTCCCATTGGTGTGTACAACGTCATCGTCTATCTTACCTGAGGCACAATAACAAATAACGAAGGGTGAGCGATAACACCCAGTAGGACTTAAATCTCGTGAATCAAGTAGGCTTTAAAAGGCAGAGTAATTAATGATAGAGTGAGTCATGTAAAGTCGAGAAAGTAATAGCACAGTAACATGGTTCAGATAGCAAATGAATCAAGTATAGCACGATGATTGAAGTCAAGTCACGATAGAAACGATAATAACACGATGGCAAATAACGTCAACGTTAAGCAATAGCAAGCAACATGTATAGCAAGGAGAGAGAAAGTAGTTGGCCATGTAGAGAGTAAATTGCACTTTGATTGATTTTCTTATCAATCGAAATAGTATAGCACTTTTGATTAACTTTTGTCAATCGAAATAGTAATGGCACTTTGGTTATCCGTAGATAGCCGAGAGAGAATATAGCACTTTTGTCGTCAATAGGCAACGAGAGAATATAGCACTTTGCTTTGTCAAGACATCGAGAGAATATAGCACTTTATGTTGATTGTCTTAGATTAATCTTGATAGTATGGAACTTGGATGTAATGCCGACATCCTGATCATTTAACTCCCGTGGGCAAATGGCACTTTCGGGTGCTCCTCCTAGGACCAGATCGGGCCCTATTGTGCTGGCATTAGTTATGTTGTTTATCTTTAGACAATCAATTAATGGCCAATATAGAGTACCAAGAAATAGATGAGAGCACTATATGAATAGACGAGATAGTAGAGTGAACGTGAATGGATGAGCGAGTGGAGTATAGATGAGAACTAGTGGACATTGCATATGGAATGTCGAGTAACGAGCGATAGTAACAGTTGCACAACACGCGCGTACGATGTTGGTAGTCAGGTGGAATTCACAACCCTTCTGCTGGCCTTGTTATACACAGGTCCAGAGGTCCGGTGCGATTCAAGATAAGAGTGAACTTCTAATAGCCGTTTGGATCATGTTGATCCCTAAAGGGTATCATAGGTGTTAGGGTACAACCAGCTCGTCGACCATGTGGGAATCCATAGACAAAGGAAACTTACGGAGGCCTTTAACAAGGATTCACTAGTCTGGTAGAAGGAGTATCGACGGAGAGTTCATCCAAGTCAAGAGAGAGTGTGTATATAGAAACAAGTGTCCGACGTTCTAGAGGAATTCTAGAACAGTGGAGCGTCGATAACGGTATTCCTAAAACATCGCGAGAAAATGTAGACAAGTCTATTTAAAATATGGCAATTTAAATAGATAATTGAAATAAATTACCAGAGGTATTATGAAATATTAACATGCCAAGTTAAGCTATATTTGGATGGTTCAAAGTGTGTGCACGTGTCATGAAATCATAGATATGAAAGGTCATGTGATTGAATGTAATTAATTAGAATACCCTTGATAATTACAACTTTGTTTTCTATGCTTCAGACAGTTAGCAAAATATGGGGGTAACTGTAGCACCACAAGACTTGCAAGGATGTGGGTTTTCATGCAAAAAGTCAGAACGCGACGCACCCTTGTAAGGGTCGCGATGGGGTTCAGATAGAACGCGGTAGGGCCTTTTGAGGATCACGACGGCCTTGTCAGTTTAGGCAGGCAGATCGCGACGGGGTCGCTTGAGGGTCGCGACGGCCTTGTCAGTTCGGGTAGCAGATCGCGACGACAGGCCCTATCGCGATCAGATCGCGATGGAAGGCTCTGTCACGATGGCCCTGTGAACGCGGCCTATCGGGCCGTCACGTTCACAGGGTCTGCGCCCGAGTCTGACAGGGAGAGGACAATGCATTGGATTGCGGACCTGACTTATCCTATTTTGACATAGGGTGATTCAGAAAATCATACCTATTTGTACAGGCGATGAAAAATCATGAAACTAGTTGTGAATTGATCTAGACATGCAAGGGTAGTTACAGTAAATAGGAATTTGAAAATAGACATAGTTTCAGCATGGTTTAATCATGATACTTCACGAAGAACATGGGACAGTACATAGTTAGGGTAAAAGAATTAATTCTCGAAGTAGGGTGGATGAAAGTTAGGGCTTTTAGGGGCAAAAGACGCCTAACATCCATCAGTTCTTTCATTAAAAATCTCATGTCATGAGGATGAGTATACATGAAGATATGAATTTAAGAAGAGGGTTCGAGGTCATGAAGTTCACAGAACTTTGAAAATTAAGAACAAAAGATTTGCTCGATGGAAAAAATATGAGACAAGAGGGCTTTGAATCCTGAGGTTTAGATCAACCTACAGACGAAATTGATTTAGTTTGCTCGTGAGAATGCCTACCTTTGGTCATTTTCCTCTTCTAGGGCTAGAACTTGAAGAATGAGAGAGAGAGCTTGAGAGGTTCTTCTCCCCACGAGATCTCCTCCTCCTTGGCCTCTCCTCCAGGTCCAGCAAGCCCCAACACCATGTTAAGGCCGGCCATAGAGAGATTGGAGAGTATTTATGCTTGTGGGGTTGTTATTTCCTAATAGGACTCTAACTCCTATTTAATTCCGAGATTTCGTTATTTAATTCCACCTTCTATGCTTTCCACTTCCTATTTGGGTTAGGATGGGAGTTAAATCCGTAGCCAACCCATTAGGGTAGGTTTAGGAATCCAATTACAACTCAAATTAGCTATTTAATGCATTTAATACCCCTTTTCTATTTAAGTAATAATTTAGTTAAGAATTTAGGGTATTTTCCTATTATTTATCTTTAAAAATCCCTATTTGGCCCAATAACTTTTATATGATCCATTTAACAAAGCCCACCACTTCTTTTTGTTTAATGTGTTTTAACTTATAAAATTCCCTTTTTAAATTAGAGAATATTAGAGTTTCAAATTTTATTCATGGGCTATGGGAGGTCCATTGATCTAATTCTCATGATGGATTATTATTACATATGTTTGGAGTCTATCCATCATTTATTTTTAATTGTTAATCTACTTGGCTCATATGATAATGGGTTTTCTGAATTATTCCTTAATTACAATAATAAGTCACCTCAATTTCTAAACTTGTTCCGAATTATTTTTCTAAGCCCAATTTTCTTAATGGTTCATCATTACATAACGTTGGAAGTCTCTCCGACAGGTTCGTTTAATTTATGGACGCGTTATCTTTCCGTATTAACGTTTTTCCGACTTAATTTCCTAATTTGGATAATTAGTCACGTTGTGACGCAGGCTTGGCCAATCGGATTTTTTGTTGCACGAATTGCTTCATGGAACACTTAGGGATAATATTGGGGGTCGATTTATAATTTTTATGAAATTTTTAGATGTGTTCTTGCACATACGATAATAGTATGTTTGTTTCTATTATTCCATTTTTATAGAAATATATTATTTCAAATTTTCAAATACTGAATTTTCCAGGTTGCTACAGAGATCTCAGGGATTATATAGTTATATGCTCCTTTTCTTAGCTCTACAAAGATCGGATAGAGAAACGGATAGGCTAAGAGACATGCTCTAAGGATGAGTGTTCTTATTGGTACCTAGAGGTTCGTTATGGGCCTTGAGTGGATCACGTGGGACTCTTCATCCTTATCTCCATCCCTTCTTATCCTTGGGTGTAGCCATAATCCTATTGGGAGTTTACTAGATGAGATGTTTGGGTAGAAGCCCTGTTGGATGAGGTCTCCTTATGGCCTTGCAGGGATCGCTTGAGTGGGGGGTTACTCTCCTTAGGATGAGGATTGTTCAGTATAGTGCGGTTCTGGGGTGAGTCCATTGGTAGCTTTCCAGTCGCTCAAATTCCCTTGTTGCGGAGTCTATCTCTTGAGTTGGGGGATTCTTCCATGTGGGCGGTGATCCAGAGCATGATAACACTTTTCTTAGCCTTGCCTCCTTGGGCGTTTGGTGAATGGGCCCTCTGTGTAGGGGTGTCAATGGGTTGGGCTGTCCATGGGCCCAATGGACAGCTCGTTTTAGGCTCAATCAAGATTTAAATACAATGGTCCATCGAGCTCAATTAAAGCCCATTTGTTAAACCCATTAATTAATGGGTTGGGCTTGGATTCGCCCATTGGGCCCAAAGACTGTCACTATCTTACCCCCTTTCTTCTCCCTTTTCCCAGGAGCTGTAGGGGAGGTGCTGGGGTCGTCCTCGTCATCGGCGTCATCTTCTTTGTCAAAGCCGGAGTCGTTCTCTTGAAGAGATCACTGGGACCTAGGGTCTCTGGTGAAGGACCACGATCCAACCGCCCCGATGTCGTTCCAGCTTTTGAATCGCGACATCGTTCTCTAGAAGAGGTAGAGAGAGGAGAGATAGAAAGAGAGGAGGGTTGTAGTGCCCTAGATCTTTGGCTTATTAGAATTTTATAATTGTGTGTGTGTGTTTCAACTTCTAGTATTGAACTGTGAAATTGATGATATTGACATCACAATTCACTATCGTTTACTGAAGTAGACGGCATGGACGGCATGATCGATTGCCGTCTACCTACTGTAAATGACAGAGGTGTATGTCGTTTATGTTTTCTTAAAATATTTGGTTTTTCGGTCAGAGATGTTGATGGCATAATCGATTGCCGTTTACCTCATGGTAGACGACAACATATGTTGACATTAGCCTGACTTGCCAGTTTTTGCTACTACCGTTCCGGAGTGAAATGATTGGTCATTTTCTTGGCATTTATCCGATGGATCGGGACGTTTTCACTTCAATGGTTAGGATTAGAGATTTGATAACCGTAGGAGTCCTTATAAGACCCCGATTTGGCCTTTAGGAAGAGATTTTTCACTGGTTTAGAGGTGAGAAAAGAGGGCCGAAGGAGGAGTTGTTGTGCGGAGATTCATGCAAATCGAAGCAAGCTAGGCAGAGAGGCAACTTGAAGGATCGTGTTCAGAAAGATCTCCAAGCGTAGGAGCTATTCTGAAGGATGGATCGGGCGACCGAAGGTGGTGAAGAGGACTGCGTTGTTGCCAAGGCGGGCATCTTCAACTTTTTCTTCGTGACTCTAGAACGAGGGTTAGAGGCAAGTAACATGGGGGAAAGGTTTAGGATATTAGACTCTATAGATATATTATTTTTATTGATTTTTAAATCCATGATTAAGAGAGTAGGATGGGGTCAAAGTTCTGGTATCTCATGTGTGTTTTCTGGTTTTCTGACTAGAAGAACTTAACGTCAACATCGACTGTCATTTATTTCATATAAACGTCAAGGTATCGGACGTCTATATATATATTAACGACGCTATGTGCCACCGTCAACTGATCTTAACGACAGGGTATGTTGACGTTAACCTGTGTAAACGGCAACCTGCATTACCATTAAGTTCATCTGTGTTGTTTTCTACATATCTGTTTAAATTGCTTAAACATTGTAATTCATTCATGTACAGGGTTCGGATTAGGTTATATTATGTGTAAATAGGCACTGTTAAACAACAGAAATGTCATGAGTGTCACATAGACTATGCATATTGGTTCTTTAAGAGTTACTTATCTTGATAAGATATGTGGGAAGAAAGATAAATTGTGTATGATCTATGTTGTGAGATTTCGTTTGGATTCTTATTGCTGTTAGATAGAAATACATGGACTGATCATGCTCAGATTCGCACACTAAATGTATGTTTCATTTGAGCATTGTACCATATTAGTTAATTCAAGTAGTGAGAAATGATGCTTGACTCAGAAAAATGTGAAATTTGGTTTGTATAATGTATGACTAGGAGGAGACTTACTGTCAAAATTTCATGATTTTTTGTGTACTGTACTTGCTGCTACAATTTTTGAACTATGGAAATGTATATGGAAATCAATAGATGTGAGAGAGAGTACATGAATGTTGAATTTTGATCTAAACAGTCAACGTAGTATCATGATAAGTCACTGTTGTACAGTAGAATAATGATTTCAGAAATGATGAAATGAGTTGTGTGATCTTGTATTGTTATCTTACTAAATGAATTGGCAACCATGCAAACTTTTACGAAAAAGCATGATAGAATTATATATGGATATTAATTGCATGAAAACATGTCATAAGATTTCTGAAATTATGTGGCCAATAAGACATTACTATTATAGAGATACCTACATGGAACTACGCCATAGAATGGCCCTATGGTTATGGTTCACCTATATGAAATTGACTACATGAATTCTTGGGCAACGAATGAAATCCTGGAGGTAGACATGTTCTACTGGTTAAGGTGGGGAGGACTTCCCGCAGTATTACGCAATAACCAAGACTTCATCACTGATTTGCCTAGGTGATAAGTTAATGTTACACTCTACATGATCTCTATTAATAGTGGGGCTATGTCTTGGCAACTATACATGATATTGTCTACATGCTACATGGTATTGTCTACATGCCATATTACATGATAAGGTCTAAATGCCATTATTATATGCCATATAAATTACTTTCTTTAATTGAAAAATGATTGACAAATGATTTAGAGTACATTGGCGGGAAGAGCTATATTGTATCAAAGTCAAGTGATTGAATATGTTATCATGTTTTAAAAGTCGTTATATAATAAATCTTGAACTATCTTTCCTTGTTGCCTGCTGGGTCTAGTAGACTCACACTTGATTAACATTTTAGGGGAGGCTGAGGATATTGGTACTGAGGAGTTAGTTCATTCTGACTCTGAGCGAGAGGATGTGGAGGCTTAGATCTTTATTTCAGAAGTGGGTTTGAGTGAAATTATATGTGAGAATAAATTGTAATTTGAACATTGTGTCATTTATGGACTTGTGGGACTGCTATTACTTTGGACTATTGTAGTTCTTCTTTTATGCTCTAGACTTGGTATTTGAATACAATGTTGATGGAAAAGCAAAAATTTCATTATGTTGCAAATTTGTTGGCAATTAGTTGTCATTTGTGTATACTCAATCTGAACTGATAATGTTTGATGTTTCCACTGTGGCACCACCCTTGGAACCGATGTGAGTTGGTACAACTGTACCGATTCTAAGAGGGGCGTTACAAGTGTGGTGAGGGTACTTTGGATTCTATGTGTGACACAGATGGCGAGAAGAGGTAGGTGATGCCCATGATGTTGATGAGCTTTCTGAAGAAGACGAACAAGATGGGGACGGAGGTGCAGTGGACGCAGGTGGCCACTGAGCCGAGGGCCACAAAGACACAGTCCCATGCATTGGCGAAGGCAAAGAGTTTGAGGAAAGGCACCTTCTGGGTCGCCTTCTTCTCCCATCCTCCTTTTCCTCCCAGCTTGAGGAAATTTATACTTTTGTAATTTCTTTCTTCTTTACTGGTTGATCTTCGTATCACCGGAACAGTCTAAATCCACTTGATTTTGTTCAAGTTGTTGCAATTATGGATAATTATTGGCATATACTTTCTCTTATCCTTGTTAGTGCAGCAGAGAACACAAAACAGGGGATCGAGAAATGAGGATTGCAAAGAAAGAGGGGTTCCTCCAGTGACGATGGAGACCCACATCTACTATTTATATAAATGTACATGCTATGTTTGTCTACAAGTCTTGGACCCATTCTAGAGCATGCTTGTAGGCCAAGAAATCAAAAGAATGCAATATGTACAGCTAGAGATAGCAATCTATGGTATGAACATATAGGGGCAATGGCAGCTTCACGAGGGTTTCATACAATCCTTAAAAGTCTCTACGCCTTAGTATGGATGGCAATAATCTTGCAATTCATGTATATCTGTAACAGTCGCATACCAATATATATATATGATGCTTACGATGTTTTTTCACTCATAGAAAAACACCACTTCCTTTCACTCTATTCTTCTCTCTTTTCTACTACTCTATTACTCCAGAGTCCGGATACAAATCAAGAAATTATTAGCGAAGCACAGTGGACAGAGGTGCGACATAGGGTTGGCGAAGAGCATCGAGGAATCGGAGCTCCTGAAAGTAGTTTTGAATGGAGGGGAGGGCAAGAATAGCCCCACCTCGCGCACATACACGTTCCAGGCATCAATGGCACGACTGCAACGAAGAAGGTGGAGGTGCCGAAGAAGGTGAAGAAGGCCAAGAAGGGCGGCGAGGTCAAGGAGTGAATGGCTTATGGGGCTAGAACGGGCCCCAATGGGCCAACCTGGGCTTTATTTATTTTGATTTATTAAATTTGGTTTGGATTTGAGTTGGGCTATTTTAATTTTTGGCTGGGCTGGGTTTAGATTGGGCCAGTCCAAAACCATCCATTGACAACCCTACCTTTATGCGCTTATGGGGCTACCACCTTTTAGGCCAAATTTAGGTTTTTGGGCTTTGTGATTTTCCCCGTCCACTAAGCATTAACTTTAGATTCTTTATTGTTTAAGCTATGTAGTCATTCTTTAAGTAAACTAATTCAACTAATATTGTGCATTTATGTCACCTTCATCGATATTCGTTTAGATTTTGATAGACTGCTAATCCTGTGGATATAATTAATAAGTTCTTATGAAATATTAGGAATACATGAAGAGTATGACATTATAAGTGTATAGTTCTATAGGGGCATATGTTGTGTGTGGAAGGATTGTCCAGGGGGGGCGGGGGGGTGAATAGAAAATCCTCAGAATTTTAGCCCCGATTTGATTTTTTGAAAACAGATTAAGAAGTTTTAAGGTGGTTCAGCTCCAATGAGGAGACCTACATCCACCCCTCACCAAATCAGTGAGGTACCACTATCAGAATCCCTGACAGTACAAAACACACAAACGCTGATTCACAGCTCTTCACAACTACTGACTCACAGCTTGAGAACCCTGCTGATACACAGCTTCAATAACCCGCTGATCCACAGCTTCCCTTGAATTAATCCAATCACACTTCGTGAGTGATCAATTCAATCCGCTTCACCAAGAGGCAGAGTTCAAACAATTTCAAAGTTCAGAAGAAGATTCAAAACATAGCAAAAGGAAAAACTAAATCACACTTCCTGATCTGGATCTGAAATTGAATAAATTCCACTCAGATCATAGGAACAATATCCTATTTAGTGAATTCCTCCAGAATTTACTGCAATTTGATCTCAGAGAATATGAAGGAAGAAGAATTCTGATCCTCTGTTCTTGAAGGCTCAGTATCGCTTCTGGTAGCTTCAATCCTTGCTTGTATCATCATCGATTTCCTTGGATCGCAGCTTCACCTAAGAATTTCAGAGAATTTCCAGCTTTAGATCATTTGGAGTCAACCTTTCTTCTTGGCTCAACACCCCTTTCTTCACCGTCTCACTCTTCTCATTCTACCTTATGAATCTGGAGCTTTTTCACCTTTTTCTGATTGCACGCACTCGTTACTTTTTGCAGTGGGCCCCTTCAATTTTATCTGCCCAGAAAGGTGAAGGAATCTTTTTGCCGCCAAGAATCGGACCCTTCTAGAGCTGCTGACGTGTAAAGAAATATCCCAGTTAGTTAGCTTTAGATCACGTGCCTACTTGATGACTAGAGCATTCTATGAAAATGCAAAGTGTTCAAGTATCTAAGTGTCAACACTGTCAGAAACAAGTGTCAACACACTCACTTTAATTCAAATAGAAATAGTCTTCTTTGAATCCTCATGCACATGGCAAACGTGATATCTTTAAGAAATTCAATTAAGCTTCCTTCTGGGTTGAATTGAAAGATGGTTAATGTCGACCTCATGCACATCTAGTGTCGACCTTAGCTTCAACTTTCATCAGAGAAAACACTGTCCCTGCTTAGTGTCGACCTTATTACCACAGAGTGTCGACCTTATTGGAGTTTCACTATCTTGAAATAAGCTGAAAACTTCTCAGGCACTAACTTAACACTGATTAAAGATGATTTGACTTGATTCTAATCTTTTACAATGCCATCCAAAATCATCCAGTGTCGACCTATGTCCTAGATAGTGTCGACACTATTTGTCATTTTCTCTTTATACTTTGATCCGGTTGAGTTGTTCCTGCAATATAAATGATAAATGTCAATCTTCTGTGTATCATTGCACATTAGAATGTCATCATCAAAACCAGGGACACAACAATCTCCCCTTTTGATGATGGCAACTACTGAATTTTGATCTTTGAAAATTAACAACAATCAACCATCCATTTGTCACACCTCAACAACGAATTTATTCAAATCACACATATCATCATTCCAGTGAAACAAATTAACCATCAGTCACACAAATTTTACTCAAAAGGAGACACTGATGTTGTAAAAGAAAACTTTACAAGGAAAGATCAACCCATACACAAAGATCAGATCAACTCTCCCCCTTTGACATAATAAAAAAGAATAACATTATGTAGGGGGTGGGGGAGGTGAATGGGGAAAGAGCCTCCGTTCAATCCTAACCAACCGAAAATAGAGATCATCATAGTTATCGGAGAGAAAGATCTGAATAGCACCAAATTTTCGATCCAGAAACTCCTTTAGTTGGTCCAATTGCTATTCAACAACCACTGGAATATGATCAACACCATGAGGCATGGAGGGTGCAACTGCAGAAGAGGTAGCCTGATTACTGTTATCTGATTCATTGATGTCATGCATTTTCCAGACTTTGTCAAACTCATCTCGCATGTACTGAATCTCCTTGGAGATATCTTCATTGTGGCCCCTCAGAATGCCCATCTTGTGAAGTATCAGTCTTACTAATTGTGCCACCCCTGGAATTTCATTAAAATTCTCTACACACTGTTGAAGTTCTCTATCAATGGATTCAAGTTTATCAAAAATTTTAGCTTGAGTATGGGCAGCTCTTTCAAACACATAGTCAATTGAGTGAACCAATCCATCAGACCTAACTTTAGTGAACCCTTGGATCTGTTCTTGCCTGTCATAATTGTCTTGTAGAGACTTCTCAATCATTTCCAACCGTTGATCAAAGTGGGGAGCTTGCTCCTCTAACTTGGTATTCATCAATTCAAGAGAGCTATGGACTGAAGCAAACTGCTTTTCCAGAAAAGAAAGAAGAGTAGGTGGAATGGGATCAAATGCTGTGGATGATGATGGAATATCATGCACAACTGGAGCAACAGGAGTATGAGTGACATGAGGAGAAGATATGTGAGATGGATCAAACTCAGGAATATCAAACATAGGTGTAGATGGTGGAGAAGGAATAGGAAAGAATTGTTCGGGTACAACATCAATAGGAGCAACATTTTCCTGAGCTGGATGCACCTGATCATCAACTGGTTCATGTTCCAATACTGCATTCTCATCTTCCTGTGGATTAAAATTTAGCTTCATGAACTTCAAAATATGATCCAAATCATATATATGATATCTGGCTAACTTCAGAACCTTGGTTCCAGTAAATGATACACCCATTAGCTGAAAAATTGATGTCAAATGAGCGGCATATGGCAAACTCCTTCTCAGCTTTGGAATTGAAGCTTCATGAATTAGGTGGCAGAAAATTGTGGCTAGATTTATCTTGATCCTTTTAATCAGACAGAACATTATGCATCTTTGCATATTGTTACTCTCTGCCTTCCTCCTCCCTGAGGAGTCAAAATGGTTGTACACCAGTGATGCAACACCCTGTGTGCTGGTGGAAATTTATTTGCATTCAACAGTGAAACTTTGGCTTGATTCTCATGGAGGACATCATGTGGTTGTCCAGTCAAAACAGTGAAGGCTTCATGAACATTATATTGAAATTCCTGTGGGTTGATACCTCATTGGGTATTCCTAGCAGATTACTCACAACCTCTCCTGAGAGTACTATCTCAACTCCTCGCACAGAGGACTAAAAAGTGTTCCTTTTGCTCACCAAATTTCTGAAAATTTCTTTGATAAGAATAGGACAGTGTGTCCTATGAGTACTGACAAACTCAGACCAACCTTGAAACTCTAGCATATCAAGTAACTCTGGGACGACATTTCACATACCTTCATCATGGATATTTATGATTCTCGGATGCAAGAGTGATTTGTTGCCTATCATCATTCTCTTGGCTTTAGAGAGTATTGAACCTCATCCTCAAATTCTTCCTTGTCTTGGATTTCTTCAGAATTCCGTTGTTCATTCTCTTCTGTATTCCATGTCTCTTCATTATGTTCAGAATGAGCATTTCTGTCATCTTCCTCAATAGGTAACTGATCCAGGTTGACATCTTCCATTTCTTCTGAAGATATTGACTGATTTTCACTTGATTTCTGTGCTAGAGATGGCATCTCTTCCTGCTCAAGATCATGCTCAAAACCATTTCCCGTTTCTTGGGATTGAGGGCTTTCCTCAAAATCAGCATGTATGCCTTGCTGGCTAGAGACATCCTCTTCAGAACTGCTTAAATCAACAAACTCTTGCTTTTTCTTACCTTTAGCAAAGTTCCTTTCTTTAGCTGTACGAGGATGTGAAAATCTTCGGCTCGAAAGGGAAGGAACAACAGGCTTCTCTCGAAACATGATGCCCTTTACTGCTTTGGAGCGCCGCTCAGGAACAGACCCTTCAGCAAGCTTCCTTTTCCCACCACGATGAGATTGTGGCTTTGGCGCCATGAACAATGGAACAGAGTATCGGATTGGTGAGAGCACAAGGACACACGAAGAATGGATTGAGAAAAAAAAAGAAAGAGAGGTCTTTTCGAGAGGAAGGAACCACCTTTTTGGAGTTGATACACACGAAGAGTCGAAATTAAAGGCGTCGACTCTATCTAATGAGAACAGTACTCATACAAAACAGTAAAGGTTAACCTGTTCCATAATAAGAAAATGTCATAGTGTCGACTCTATCATCAAAAGTGTCGACACTAAGAATGAATGAGAGGGTTCAGATTTCAAAGAAATTGAAAGGATGTCATTCCACAATGAATCACGAAATTCTCTGAAAGTCCTGGAGAAGTTAATCAAAATTACCCATTCATTTTGACCTTTCTCAATTTTGATCAGATTAATGGTTTAAAAATTGTAAATTTTGAAACAACCATTAATAAAAGACTGAAAAACTCATAGTAGAAAATAACAGATAGGAGAAATAGATCCTCAAGAGACAAAATCACTACAATGATAAACCAATTACTCATTACATGAAACAAGATGATATTGGAAGATCCCTCAAGCTTTCCAAAATAAGTTGAATTTTTTTTTAATTGATAGTACAAATGAACAATCTGATTTTCCTTCATTTTCATGCAAGAACCCATGTTTTGTACACACTAGAGTCCCTGATTACTCATTTGGGAAATCATTTTGTTTCAGAAAATGAACAAGATTTATCCTTTCATGTGAGGACACATGTCTGTCAAACACTAGAATCCCCAATTACTCAAACTTACTCATGATCATCTTAAATTCTTGAAGAGATATATCTAGCTCATCATGACATACAATGATATTCTGATTTTATCAGATATTTGCAGTTTCTCAGAGCATAGAAATTGTTCTACCATCTGTAAAGCAACACATTGAAATTCAAGTTTATTGTGAATGAAGATTTTTTTTTTTTTTATCAAGATATTCTAGAAACTTCAAAGATCTGTCCAAGAGACCACATTACATGAATTTTCAAGGTCTACTATTGGTAGAGACTTTACATTGAAGAAAAATTTCTCTTCACTGTTATCTTAAACAGAATGAATTTTTTCAAGAGTTTTTAAATGGCCAATCAGAGATTTAGAATTCTTAAACCATAATCTTTGAAATTTGAGAAAATGGAGTTTTGACAAATGAGTAACTGGAATTAACTCCCCCTGAGATTATGGTAAGAATTTTCGCATTTCAGAAATGAAAATTGTCCTTTCCAAAAGAATTCTGAATCAAGAGAAGTTAACGATTGGAATTTAGCTCCCCCTTAGTGAATGCACACTAGCTTTTGGTACTTGGCGGAGACATATACTCTCGCATAGTGAAAGAATCGAGATAGGCTTGACCTGTCCTTCTTCAATTCACCATTCTATATACCAAGTAGGCTAATGTGAAGATAAAAGACAGGGATTTATTTAACGTATGGACAAGGATTTTATGTTCAAAGGAAATCAAAGATGAGTGGATTTACAGGAATGGCAAAAATTCAGTAGAGAAGAAAAATTGTGTCAACACTATTGATGAAAGTGTCGACCTAAGACAATCAAGATATCACAAAAACACAGTGAAACTTTTACTGCACCAACAGACCAACAACTGATAACTTTTCAACCATTTCTTCTTTTAAACAGATCAACCAGCCAGGATTTTCATCCAAGATTCATCAATATTTCAAGACAAATTTTTACAGAACAAATTGCAGCTGACGACAAAAGCTAGCTTCAGCATTTTCTTCCATTCAATCACAATATTACAGCACATTCAATCACCACATTCAAGAATCAAACAAGCATAATCCAAGTTCTCTTCTTAAATAAGAAAATCTTTCATTGCACATGGGTTTTGTAAAAATATGAGCAACTTGTTTAGAGGTTTCTACAAAATGCAATTCAAATGATTTTTTGCTGACTTCATCTCTTAAGAAATGATGCCTGATTTAATATGTTTGGTCCTAGAGTGTGGATTGGATTTTTTGCTAGAAAATAGCACTTGTGTTATTACACAAAATTGGGACACATCCAAGATCTACTTGGTAGTCTTAGAGTTGATGTTTAATCCACAACACTTGAGTGCCACAACTCTCTGCCGAAACCTACTCTGCTTCTACAGTAGAGAGAGCAACTGAATGTTGTTTCTTGGAAGCCCAAGAGACTAAACATCCTCCTAAGAATTGGCAATAGCCACTAGTGCTCTTTCTATCTAGTTTGCACCCAGCAAAGTCTGCATCTGAATAAGAAACCAAATTGAACTCATTGAATGCAGGATACCACAATCCTAATTCTTGAGTTCCAGCAAGATATCTGAAAATTCTTTTCGCTGCACTTAAATGAGATTCTTTAGGACAAGATTGATATCTAGCACACATACATATAGAGAATTGAATGTCAGGTCTGGATGCCGTCAGGTAAAGTAAGGATCCAATCATACCTCTGTATACTTTTGAATCAACTTCTTTACCTTTCAGATCTGTATCTAAACTCACTGTAGTGCTCATGGGAGTTGACATTGATTTTGTGTTCTCCATGTTGTACTTTTTCAGCAACTCTTGAATATATTTGGACTGATTTATGAAGATACCTTCTTTTGATTGAACAACCTGCAATCCAAGAAAAATTTTTAGCTCTCCCATTAAACTCATTTCAAATTCATTTGTCATTAACTCTGAAAATTCTTTACATAAGGATGGCTTTGTTGATCCAAAGATAATGTCATCGACATATATTTGAACTAGCAAGATATCCTTATTTTGAATTTTTTAAAAAGTGTTTGATCAACTTACCTCTTGAGTACCTGTAATCACAGGGATTGTGCATCCCCTCGACACGGACATGAATATCAAATATGATGGCATGGAAAATAGGAAAGTGATCGCCACCTAGATAAGTTGCCTAATGATGCAGAAAGACAATGGCTAACTTAAACTAGGAAAAAGGAAAGAGAATAGGAGAATGACCTAGTGTCGCGGTCGTCATGGCCGCCGCGTCTCTCGTATCGCGTCAGGGGAAACCGACGCGTCTATGTCACGTCACCCGAGGCCGTCGTGTTCTCTGAATGCGGGAGATTTGTTGTAGTGACCTTCTTCTAGTCCTCCAGCCAGCCAGAGTACCAGAGCTTCTCGTAGACCTTGTTTGCTTGCCTGCCAATCAAAAGAAAAGACAAAGAAAAGACCCATTAGAACATGTAAAGTGTAATATCTATTCTAAAAGATGAAATGAGACGGAGGATCATGGTGGGAACGCACCTGGGGTGGTTTTAAACCCCTGTGGGTGTGGGAAAACGTGGGTGGATGATAGATGTGCTCTATTTAAAAAGAACATAAAAATGCATGTGGAAATAGACAAGAGGGAGAGAGGAGACGATGAGCCCCATTAGGGCGACTTCCTGGCGTGGATGCAACTTCAATGGTGTGCCAAGAGGTCCAGGAGATTGCTGAAGTCGCCCTCTTCACATTCCTTGCTCCATTGATGGTGAGATGAGTGAGTTGTGAGGAGTGGAATGTGAAGGGAAATGAGTGGAATGAGTGGCTGCGTGGCTAAGTCTTGTTCAGAGGAAATTTTGGCAGCCCTTCGGGTGATTATGAGGCTCTCCCCATCCATGAGGAGGGGCCTTGCTTATATAGAGCTTGGAGTGAGAAAATTGGGTATTATCTCCTCAAAAGATGTGGAAATTAAAAATGGGGGATAAAACTCTATCAAAATCGGATGTAGAGTCCTTAGGGGAGCTTGGGAGAGTCCCTAGGGCCGAAAAAGTGCTCAAGGGGTCGGGATAAACCTCTTGGACCAAGTCAAAGTGCATGGGAGGATAAATAGGATGTGGTTATGGAGGCCAGAGATCTCGGTCCTTGTCGCGTCAGATCGCGGGGTCGCGACTAGAGACGCGACGGTGCGGGGGGTTGCGACAGTATTGCCCACGTGCATGGATAATGCATGGGCTGTCGCGGCGGCCTAACCCGTCGCGACTAGAGTCGCGGCGCCACGATGCGTCGCGACAAGGAATCCGAATTATTTTGGATTATTCTCTTTAACCACATGCTAAAATAGGAGTCAAATCCTCTAAGGACTCTTTCAAGTGATTGATTTCGGGATTTCAAGGCATTTTTAATGGATTAATGGGCTCAAATCAAGGCAAATGATGGGCTCAAGGTGAGTGACCAATTAGGGGCCCACTAAGATAGCAAGAAATGTGGTTCAACCCATTAGTCATAATCGGGTGTCTACAGATTGCCCCTCCTTGGCTTCTATTTTGCAGGGGAGCAAAGTGGAAGTGGCGTGGAGATGTCATGAAGTGATGGTGGAACGGAGATGACGCGGAGCGGACTGAAAAGTGGAAGCCAAGGTAAAGAGACACTCGATGCTAACTAACAGGCAATTGGAATCCTTGTGAAAGCCCCGAGTCGGTTGCTCGAGTAGAATGCAAAGAAGAGCACAAGTCTGGACGAGAAGAAGAAAGAAGAGGACGATCAACCTCTCGATTGAGAGGTACCCTAGCCGGTTGGCCTGCAGGTTTCGTTTTGGAAGGACGTGTGCGTGCCAGGCAGGTAACTCATGACTCTGTCCTGGGAGCGGTTCGCAACTAAAACGGATCAAAGGAAAAGGATGAGTAATTAGATAAAGAATCCAGACAGGGAAATTCTTGTCAAACTGACGGGAACAACTTGCTCGGAGGCAAACCTTCTGATTCGGAGTGGAATTGGATTTCTTACATTGAAACATGAAGGATGATTGGGCACTCAACAAGAGCTCATCAATGGTCAGGAATGAGTCAGGAAAGCTCAAAGTCCTACATGATGCATGCTGGGCTAAAGTAAAAGAAATCATCAAAACAAATGCAAAGAAAGTGAAAAAAATATAAAATATATCAAGGATAATATTGTTAAGCTGGATAAGAAAGGGTCAAGAGACTTCCCACAACCGCACTGCAGGCCTGAATCCATCGTCCCCGATCCTAACTAGCTCAACGGCCTATCTAATGGTTAACAACGTGCACTTAGATTATCATAGTTTTTGGTAAAGGGGAACTCAAATCCCAGAGCACATTGACAACCAGCTGGTCCTTGAAGAGATATAATAAGTAGAATATCATATAGTAATGTAGGAGTAGGGGTAGGGATACAATACCTGACTTACCTGTGACGACATTTCCTGACTTTTTTGAATCATCCATGAGAAAATAAGCATAATAATCACAAGATGACAGATGAATTTAATGAACATAGTCAAAGAAACACACATGCAAAGCACAAGCAGGAGAAATAATCATTTGAGTATAAACGCGACGCACCCATCGACCGCGACCTTGTCGCGTCGCAGCGCCCTGTCGCGACATAGTCGCGTCTGATCGCGGCGTCGCGACTCGGACAGAGTCCTAAAAACGCAGAAAAACGGGACTTAGACTTATCCTAAGACATCTAGACTAGCACTAGGACTCCTAAACCTTTCCTAGACTTATCCTAACTCCTAGTTGCGGGATTAGAGTGGGTTTCTAACCCCTAAGGCTTATAAATAAAGGGTTTGGACTGTTAATCCCGCAGCTAAACTCCTGGCATCCTCTGCTCTCCAAATTCCCATCCTTCTTCAGCTCTGCAGCCATGAAGAGGAAGCTTTCAGAGTTTGCAGAGGCCATCCCTCCCTACTCCGGCCCAAAGGCAGCTAGGGAGTCTTACGCCGATCTCCAGCACCTCTCCGCTATCCCAAGACACATCTATTCCCGCCCGATCTTCAAGTAAGTGGCTCTTCTCCCTGAGATTCTGCACTTTCTGCATTACTCTGTTTTTTTGTGTTTTGCTCTATTTTTTTTCTCCTTCTCATCTCCTCCTCCTCCTTTCTTCAGATTCTCCCTGGTCATAGGCGGTTCTCTAGGCTACCATGGCTGCTGCCGATGCTTGACATGTTGCCGCCTGCCTCAATCTCCCTCCTAAAAGAGTGGGGATTGTCTACAGTGCTAATACTCGCCAAGAAGTACAACAAGATCGTCCATGCGTGGGATAGCATCACTGCGCTTACTGAGCTGTGGCACACTCAAACACATTCTTTTGTCTTCTTCGACTTTGAAGCCACCGTACTCTTGGAAGAATTAGAGATTATGCTCGGTCTCCCGCGCTATCATCGGGGTGAGGAGATAAAATTATCATACATCGTGGAGCAGATCAACTCGTGGAGTATTCTGGCCAAGCTGACCTCCACGAAGAACGACCTACGCTCCATGACCAGTGGCATGCACGTCCACCTACTCCCCATCGCACAGTGGGTCGTCTCACAATGCAAGCGGAAAACCGGGAGACACGGCGCCATTGCCAAGGCGGCGGCCATCTGCATTTGCGGGATCATACTCTTTCCTTCTGAAGACGGGACCATCTCCTTCGCCAACCTGAGCATCATCGATTCCATCTCAGAAGGTTTGACTATCGGCCAAGCAGTTTTGAGTTATCTATATGCCGGTCTGTCTTCTGCAGCACTCGGAGGGCCTTTTTACGGATCGGTGATTGCCCTCGAACTATGGATGGGGATGCACATCCAATTTCGGGCGGAGGAGGGCTTGACTGTGGAGTGCAAGACGATGCTGAACCATCCGCTGGCATACGTGGGCGGGCCACTCCACATGAGCACCCGGGCTTGGTGCAAGACGGCCCAAATAAAGGGCATCCAAGCGTGGCGCGGGTACCTCCGAAGTCTGACCGTGGCGGACTTCGACGCGCGCCCCCGGTTCATGCACGGCAAGATGATCCATCTCTCTCAGCGCACCGGGCTTGCCTTGAGGCTGCTGGGCAACGAGGCGCTTGCTTCTTACAACCCGGACCGTTGCTACCTCCAGTGTGGTGCGGCCCGGACGGTTGTTCCAATTCTCTCACACTTCCCGCCTATCCAAGAGAGGAAGAGGGGCGACGCGCAGGACGAGCGTGATATGCGCAGCGCCATCGTCCATTGGGAGGGATGTGCTATGAGCGTGATCCTAGCAGAGGTGGAGGAAGATGATGAAACGGTTAAAGAGTACGTTGAAGCTTTGAAGACGCTCCAACCTGCGGGAGGAGATGCTTGATTTATTTGATTTGATTTGTAGGCCAGATGGTAATTAGGAAAGTACTTAAAAGCATTGCTAGGTTGTTTTAGAATGGATTAGGGAGTGTAAAGATTTTGAATATGAATGAATAAGAGTGGATTTTCTGTGCAATGCAAGTGCTCTGTTCATGACGCGACGGTCAGGAGCGTCGCCTTTATGTCGCGGCCTAGCGGTGCGTCGTGACTATGTCGCGACGTCCCTTCTTGACGCGACATGAACGCGACGGCGTGCTGCGTCGCGTCACGAACCGATCGATTCAAAAACAAACGGCCCCCCTTTCCTTCTTCTTTTCGGTTTCCAAAACCTTGAACCTTCGAACCCATGAATCCTTCCCCAAACTCCCCTGCATCCCGACCTCCTTGCTAGCCCGAAATACAATCTAAGCGACCTACATTGCGATGGACGGTGGAAAAGAGACCGGCGAAGGCTCATCACGGGGGAAACGCCACGCGGAGCGCCGGTATTCACGACGACGAGTGGAGAGGCCCTCGGTCGGGGAGGAGGTGCCTGAGGCCGTCATGGGAGAGGAAGAGGAGGAGATGACTCCGACCATGAACGTGGAAGAGGAGAGGAAGAAACGGGCCAAAGCGATGAAGTCGGTAAGTATCCTCGACCCTAAACCTTGAATGATAGTAGTAGAGAGATCCACGGAGCCCCTGGAGGGCGAATGTAGGGCGAGAGGCCCATGAAAGCAAGGATCAAACAAAGAGGGCTCCGGCCGGTTTGAATCTGAAAACGCGTCAGCACGACCCGTCGCGACATGGTGTCGCGACGGGGGGGTGTCGCGACAGTGTCGCGACGTCTAGGGCAGTCGCGACCTTATCGCGACCTATGAAGGCGACGCGATAAGGTCGCGGCGGCCCGCACCGTCGCGACAAGGTCGCGGCTATAAGAGCTGTCGCGACTCTGACCGAACACACAAATGAAACCTGAATTTGAACTTGAATGAATCTTTGCAGGGTGAAATGAGGGCTCGAGTGTCATGGACACTGGTGCTGGCTGCCTTCCTGGCCCTTCCCCCTTTTCAGCGAGAGAGAGTAGATGAGATGGGGTTCGGGCAGATTTTTAGGATTGAGAGGATGAGGGTGGACCCGGCCCTCACCCAGGCCCTGCGTAGCAGGTGGGACACGGAGGCGAGTGCCTTCGCGTTCCCTTGGGGGCATATGATCCCCAGCCTAGAGGATGTGAGCCGGATCACAGGCCTCAGAGTGTACGGGCGGGCAGTGAGTGGCTACACCTACCCATGCTATCAGGACTTAGCCGAGCGACTCCTAGACCTTCCCGTGGAGCGTAGGTCTTCCCTAGTGCCTAGAGTAGCCTTGCAGGAGAGTCTAGGTCTATTTGAGGCAGGGAAGAACGCAGGGGAGACTGAGGATGAGTATCTGGAGAGGTTGGCCAGAGTCAGTAGGAGGGAGTTAGCGAGTGAGCCTGGGCCGCAGGCGGACTTGGACTTGCGCCGTTTCCTCGTCCTCTTTCTTGGTAGACTTTTGTTTGCCACGAGGGGCGACGCAGTCCACTGCCGCTTCCTGCCCTTGCTGGCGGATTTAGGTGAGGTAGGGGGGTATGCTTGGGGGGCAGCCTTCTTAGCGCACCAGTTTGATGGCTTGAGCGCCTCCGAGCGGCAGACATCTACGAGCGGCTTCTACCCCTTTCTTCAGGTACACCTTCTCTCCTAACTCTCTTAGATTCAAACTTCAATTTTGCTTGAACTGCCAACTAAACTGTCCTTTACCTTGCAGGTTTGGGCCTATCTACACCTCCCAGCCCTGAGGAGAGGGGAGCTCACACGGCCGGGCCTCGTGCCCATTGCACGCCGTTGGGACTCTCGCCGAGACACTCGTCACCTGGCCGACCAGTTGGAGCACCTTCAGGAGGCAATCGACAGCTACCCTTATCTGGATGTAAGTACCCTTAATTCCCCCTTTTTGAAATTATTTGCTTGAAATGACTGATTACTTCTCTTTTGCAGGTGGTTTGCCAGCCATACCTGGGGGAGGGTGATGAGGGACAGCCTTGGTTGGTGCAGGCCCGCCCCTACTTCGGTAGGTCGGTGTGGTTGCATGCACTCAACCTCGTGCTACCTCTGAATCTATTCCTGACCCAGCGCTCCTTGGGCTTCAGGCAGAGTGTCGTGGAGTTCCCCGTCCGGGACCGGTTCCGCCGGCCGGGTCGGAGCTTCCGGGGGCTTCACGACACGACAGACTGGAGGGAGCGGGCACGCGAGCAGGTAGAAAACTGGGAGCGGAAAGGCAAGGGGGTCAGATCGGACGCGACCACCGATGATGCCTACCTCCAGGCGTACGCCTTGAAGTACGGAGGAAAGGTATACAAGAGCGCCCGACACCAGGTAGACTTCCTAAACCATAGCTCAAAGAACTGGGATTTAATGATTAAAACTGATGATTTGGCAATTCCTTGCAGGTGGACGTGACTGGTGAGATTGCATCGCTCCGAGCCTTGCTCCAGTCAGCGGTGCAAGATCGGGAGGCAGCCCAGAGGCAGACGGCAGAGCTGGTAAGTACTGTGTTCACTTTCAGCCCCTTTGATTTAAGCAAAATTTTGAAACTGACATGCCTTTTGCGTGCAGCGGAGTGAGCTGGAGAGAGTGAGGGGTACCGGAGCAGGCGGTGCTTCCTCCTCTCGGAGCGCAGGAGGGTCTCCATCGCTCATGGAGGCTCGACTGACGGGGGCAGTGCTGAGAGCTGAGGAGGCTCAAAGGCACTTGGAGGAGCGGGTAAGTTCATTTAAAGGCTTTGAGTTGATTATTTCCAAATGATGCTGAATGACTGCTTGTTGTGCAGGAGAGAGACTTGGAGTTGGCCCACGAGCAGGCCATGACGCTGCAGAGCGAGAGGGACCAGCTGCGCGTCTGGGCGGAGGCAGCTGAGGCACAGGTGGCGGAGATGACCCGGGAGCTGGCGACGCTGCGGGTACAGAGGCCACCCGAAGATCAGGAGGAGGTCATCCGACTGCGCGCAGAGTTGCTAGCACAGCAGACGCTGGCGCGGAGCCTTCAGCAGATCGTGACGGATATCGGCCGTTCACGCAGCCGGAGCCGGAGCGGTGTGAGCGTCAGCAGGGCGACTGGCGCCTCCGTCGGGCAGTATCTAGCGGGTTCCTCCAGCAGGCGGAGGAACGAGGAGGAGGAGCGGCACCGTCCGGACGAGGATGGCCGAGGGGGTGGCGAGATGTTGCCACCTCCAGATAGGAGAGAGGGATCCGGGGAGAGTGGTGGTGGACAGTGAGGAGTCTTGTGAGCCACCTCCCCTTTTATCTATGCACATTTTGTCCATACCTTAGTGCAGTTTTACTTTCATGCCAATATTTGTGGTGAATGAATGGTTTGTGATTGACACGAGTGAGATTCAAACAAGCGAGAGAGAGAGTTCTGAGCGCGACGTTGTATTCTGCCTTTGAAGTCTCTGTTCCTGCACACACTTAGAAGAACAAATTAGATCTGTTTTTAGGTTCGGCCCCTTGCGTTTAAAATGATAAAGATATAACTCCGCAATTGTCAAGGGGCCGAGCCTTATTAAATAGGCGAAAAGACTATGAAGATAATGCATGCTAAAGAAAAGCAATATGTACACACCTTTTATTTTTCTAAAAACTATATATTTTTGTGATTTTGGGGATCTTTTGATTTTTTGGATTTTTTGAATTTTGATTTTTTTTATTTTGATTTTTTTTTTTTGGGCTTTGGGGATCTTTTGATTTTTTTTTTATTTTGGGGATCTTTTGATTTTTTTTGGTTTTGGAGATCTTTCGATTTTTTTGGATTTTCGAAAATTCTTTCGATAACAACACTTCTTAATGTTGAGTGATCAACCGTGAGCCTTACTTCTATCTCACTTTGGCGAGTAAGATTTATGTGCAACGCATATTCATATTAGGTCTGCTAAGCTTCCTTGTCCTTGTGACAACAATGTTCCAACACAGACCAAGCGCGTGGATTTTTTGGTCATTTTAGGGGGGATAGGAAGAATACAAATGAGATAAGACTTAATCTTGGAGTCGGGGTTGCCGACTTGTAAGACTTGCAACGAATAAGTTACATGTGCTATTCATCTGTTGTCCAGGGACTTTAGGGCCACAGCATTTTCTCTTTTGTCTGGGGCATGCGTGCGACCGGGCTCAAGGGCGTCCCGCGGGGAACTGTACTGCCACTCTTTAACATGCCCCTTCATTTTATCATTTCGTCGCTTTATATTTTTTTGTGCTATATGCTTTTCTTAGAACTGCCCGTCCCTCCTTGAGACTTCAAACACATGGTCTATACTGTTGCATGTTTACATGTTAGCCTTCCCCTTTGCCCCTAGACCTTGTCCGAATAGGGAGAGAATTGACCTCTTGTTTCTCTGAGCAAGGGCTAAGTGAGAACACTGTATATGGAGGAACAACGACCTTAGGTTTACCATGTTGAGTACGTGACTGCACATAAATATTATTTCGTCAATATGAGAAGGAGCGAGACACTTGGCAAATGGCTACTTATTAATTGGTGTTGTTATCCAAAGACTTTCGATCAGGGGTAGAATCTTTTAAGATATAGCCCATTCCATGGATGAGAGAGTTCATCACCATCGGCGTTAACTAACCTATACGCGTTTCCCGGGTACACTTCTTTGATGACGTACGGCCCTTCCCAGTTTGCAGACAATTTTGACCTTGGACCTCCAGGTTTTATGAAAATTCGCTTCAAAACCATGTCTCCTTCTTGAAATTTACGCTCAATCACTTTCTTTTGAAAAGACCTTGAGAGTCTATTTTGATACGAAAGCACGTGATCGGCTGCAGCTAGACGCCGTTCGTCTAAGAGTTCTAGTTGCGTAAGTAACGCCTCCCGATGTTCATCGGGATTAAGTTCTTTATCCAACTGAATTCTTAGCGAAGGGATGAGGATTTCGTGTGGACATACCGCTTCCATTCCATATGTGAGTGAGAAAGGGGTTTGCCCCGTAGGTGTGCGGATGGAGGTGCGATAGGCCCACAGAGCCTCAATTAGCTTTTCCGGCCAGTCAGCGAATTTATTAGACTCACAAGTTTTCTTTAAGATTTTCAAAAGCGTTTTGTTTGTGGCTTCGGCCTGGCCGTTGCCCTGCGGATAATAAGGAGACGAATGATGCAAAGAAATATTGAACTTCTTACAGAGGTCTTGAAGGTCTTGTGATATGAACTGAGGTCCATTGTCGGTGACGATGCTGCCAGGTACTCCAAACCGCGCAATGATGTTCTTCATGATGAATCTGCACACGGTCGAACCTTTGATTTCTGTAAACGCTTCCGCTTCGGCCCATTTGGTGAAATACTCAGTAGCAGTGAGGATGAAGGACTTTTGTTTTATCTGAGCATTAGGATCACCAGAGGCCCAATGATATCAAAGGCCCACATGGAGAAAGGCCAAGGAGAAGATAGTGGATGCAAAGAGGAAGACGGAGCATGAATTTTATCGGCATGGATTTGGCATCTGACACACCTACGGACGTAGGCGGCACAGTCTTCTTCTAAGGTTGGCCAGTAGTAGCCCTGCCTAAGGATCTTTTTGGCTAACATCTGACCATTCACATGCCCTCCGCATTCACTGGAGTGAGATCCTTCCACTATTTTCCAAGCCTCTTCATCGGTCACGCATCTGAGGAGCATTCCATTTAGAGCGCGTCTGTAGAGAACTTCACCCACGAGGGTATACTTCAAGGCCGCTCTACGGATAGCTCGCCTATCTTCTGCTTCGGCTTCTTCTGGGAAGGTGCCGTCTTTGCAAAACTGCTCAATCTCACGATACCACGGGCTCTCTTCTTCCATCAATTCCCCTAATTCGACAAGCAACAACTCCTTCGCTTCTTTCTTCTCTGCCTTCAACACTAGGGAGCTCCTAAGGTTCGAGAACCAAGGATCCTGAGTTGAGGGAGCTTCTAATCTCTGAACGGTGATAGTCTCAGCGCTACGGCTGAGAGGGAAGGAGAGAGATGAAGCTAACGACGCCAGAGCATCGGCCAGAATGTTTTGGGAGCGAGGAGTATGAATGTAGATGAGTTGACGGAATTGCTTGGCGAGGAGCGTGACCAGATCTTGATACGGCTTGAGCTTGGGGTCACGAGTGCGATAGGTAGAGAGAACTTGCCGAAGGACGAGCTGAGAGTCTCCTATGATCTTAAGGTGACGCGCGCCTAAAAGGTAGGCGAGCTTAAGACCGGCCAAGAGAGCCTCATACTCGGAGATGTTGTTGGTGGCATAGAACTGAAGTTGATAAGCTAAAGGAATGGTGATCCCTTCTGGGGTGAGCAAGACTGCACCTATGCCCCGTCCCCTAGAATTGAGAGCTCCATCGAAATGGAGGACCAGAAGGGATCATGAGAGACAAGTGATAGGTTTTCGTCGGGAAATTCCTCCTGAACCGTATCACTATGAGGAGAGGGAGGTGAGCAAGGTGCTCAGCAATGGCATACCCTTTTATGGCTTTCTGAACAATAAAGGAGATATCGAACTGAGAGAGGAAACTTTGCCAGCGAGCCAATCTGTCGGCGAGGACTGGCTTCTCAAGGAGATACCTAATAGGGTCCATTCTAGAAATCAAACTCACCTTATGAGCTAGGAAGTAGTGCTTCAATTTCTGCACTACCCAAACTAGCGCTGCACAAGTTTTCTCCATTGTGGTGAGTTTGAGCTCGGAAGGATTGAAGAGCCTAGATAGGTAGTAGACTGCCCTTTCTTTGCCGGATTCATCATGTTGGGCAAGGACAGCTCCTAGGGAGTCCTCAACAGTCGACAGATATAGGATTAGGGGTTTCCCAGGGACAGGCGCTTGAAGCACGGGCGGATTCATAAGGTAACTTTTGAGCTCATCGAAGGCCTCTTGGCATTTAGCATTCCATTCAAAATTAACTCCTCCTCTCAACAGTTCATAGAAAGGACGACATCTTTGAGAGTGCTGAGATATGAATCTCCTTATGAACTGCAGCCGACCAATCAATCCTCGAAGCTCAGATATGTTCTTAGGAGGAGGCATCTCATTGATTGCCTTGGCCTTGTGTGGATCTATTTGAATCCCCCGCTTACTAACTATGAAGCCTAATAATTTTCCGAGGAAACTCCAAACACGCACTTCTTTGGATTCATCTTTAATTGATACTCTTGTGCGCGACGGAAAACTTTGGCTAGCACGGAGGAATGCTCTCTTTGGGTTCGTGACTTCACCACGATATCATCCACGTAAACCTCAACATCAATATGTATCATGTCGTGGAAGATAGCTAACATTGCTCTTTGATAAGTGGCGCCGGCATTCTTTAGTCCAAATGGCATGACCACATAGCAATATGTTCCCCATGGGGTGGTGAAGGAGGTCTTCTCCTGATCCTCCGGGGCTAGACGAATTTGATTATAGCCGGAGTAGCCATCCATGAACGATAGAGTTTCGAACCCTGCTGTATTATCAATCAGAACATCCAAGTGAGGTAGCGGGAAATCGTCCTTAGGACATGCCTTATTCAAATCCCGGAAATCTATGCAGATGCGCACTCTTCCGTCTTTCTTCATCACCGGGACGATGTTGGCCACCCACAAAGGATAGAGGACTACACGGATAAATTGGCTTTGTGTAGCTTATCAATCTCCTCTTTCATCTTTAAAGCGATGTGGGGGAGGAATCTCCTTAGCTTTTGTTTAACGGCAACTGCCCCTGGCTTCAAAATTAACCTATGCTCCACCAAATCGGGGTCAATGCCAGGCATGTCATCATAGGACCAGGCGAAAGAATCCTTGAACTCCCTCAACACCTCTATGAGCACTTCTTCTTCTTCGGGAGGGAGACCAGATGCTATGGTCAAGAGCCTGGGGTCCTCTTGCGTTCCCACATTCACCTCCTTAGTAGGTTCGTCGACTGCTGAGGTAGGTTCATCGAATCTCCTCATACCACTAGCATACGCCTCAGCAGCATCCTCTATCTCAACACCATTTTCATCTAATGGGTCTTCTTCGGCTACGATTTCATATATCCCAAAGCCGTCGTCTAGCCCTTCCTCTATCGACATCTCCTCTAAGTTCAGAACTACCGCTTCTTTGACGAACTCTTCGACAGCTAGAAGAGCGCCACATCTATGGACTAAGTCTAAGAGGTATCTACGGGGCACGCCACTACCCTTCTTCTTCCTAGACGGGGACGGGGACTCACTAGAGACTACCCTTGAACTTGAGTTAGATTTGGTATTTACAGGAGGCTCTGGAGAAGCATCCAGAGGTTTATTGGAAGGGAAAACAACAGGTGCGGCA
Source organism: Colocasia esculenta (assembly GCA_014218235.1). Taxonomy (NCBI): domain Eukaryota; kingdom Viridiplantae; phylum Streptophyta; class Magnoliopsida; order Alismatales; family Araceae; genus Colocasia; species Colocasia esculenta. The sequence goes on along the minus strand of CM024757.1, from coordinate 118,154,517 downwards.
GGACCGCGAAGATCCTCCGATGGGGCTGGAGGAGGGAGCAGGCCACCCGAGCTCAGGGTGCCGGCAACAGCATCGGGGTGTAGGGGAGCAGCAGGCCCCTCACCCGAATTGCCCGGAATGGCCATGGCTGACCACCAGGCGAGCGAAAAGACGACGATGCTATCGGGGAGCAGATGCGATGGGGATCGCCGTCGAGAGTAGGAGCAGGAAGGAAGTGACGGGGATCGCCGTCGAGATCAGGAGCTGGAAGTGGGTGACGGGGATCGCCGTCGAGATCGGGAGCGCGAGGGAGGTGACGGGGATCGCCGTCGAGATCGGGAGCGCGAGGGGCGGTGACGGGGATCGCCGTCGGAAGCAGGAGTAGGAGGGGGGTGACGGGGATTGCCGTCGGAAGCAGGAGCAGGAGGGGGTGACGGGGATCGCCGTCGGAGACAGGGGCAGGAGAGGGGTGACGGGGATCGCCGTCGGAGACAGGGGCACACATTTTTTTGTTATTTTGAATTTTCTCATTTTTTTTAATGAAGAATCACATTAGACTAAATGGTTTTGGGAAAAAGACAGGACCGAACCATTAAAGAGAATGATGAAGGGGGGTGAAGGACGAGTGAATGCCTCAATGGCGTCGGGTGAGATTTGAACGATGAAGGGGAGAGGCAAGGGAATGAAGCTAACATTAAACTCAAGCACGGATGAAATAAAATGAGTAGGAGGCTGGGAGAGCCCTGGCTAGAACTCCTGCATAAATAGGGGCAAATGAACTGACTGATTTTTCTCACCAAATCCAGGCAACTGTCGCCTGGCGGTGGTTGCTGCAATTGATAGTGCTGCTACTTGTGGTTCGTTTTCTCCACTGAACAATCCATTGACCGCAGAAACAGGGTCTTCTGATTCTAGCTCTTCTTCCTCAGCTTCTGACCTTTCGAACAACAGACTAACTGATGAGGCAATATCATCTTGATCTGGATCTTCAGTATCTTCCTCAGCTCTCTTCTTCTTGTTGGGTCGCTGCTCCTCTAAAGTTTGATAGTCCGATCTTGGTGTTTCCATGATGGTGTTATATCCGGGCTGAATGGGCCCTCTGACAAAATGCTCGTATAAGGACCAAGTGAGTGATCCCTGGTCTGAATGTGGAGGAGATGAGAAAGCGGCCCATTCTGAATATCCAAGGCCACGCTTCGTGAATTTCTTAGTGGTGGCGACAGTCTTTGTTTGCCCTTGGAGGTGGGCACCCAGGCCTTTTCCTGACTGATAACCCAGTCTGAACATGATGTCCCACCCCTTTGTATTCTTGCTCACATCCTTCCTGACTGCCATCATAGGAGGAGACCCAATTGGGCGATTTGAAGAGAAAGTATAGGCCCAAGTGTAGTTAACATCAAGCACGAGATTATGGGCTTATTGGACGGCCATACTGATGGCAGCACTCTCTCAACGGCTTCGACTGTATGCGTTGTGGTCACACTCTTACCTTGACTATCCTTCCTTGAAAGGGGAACTTCAGACACTGATGCGCTGTAGAGGGTACCGCCCCTAACGATTCGATCCACGGGCGCCCTAAAATGGCTTTGTAGGTGTGATCAATGTTCAGCACATAGAACTCCACAGACATGACGAGAGGGCCTAATTCAGCTTGCAAAGTGATGACCCCGTGACAGGCACGTCGTGAATTGTCATATGCAGCAATAGTGGTAGGCGTGGGCTGCAATTGACGTTCCGATATGTTGCAAGCTCTAAGAGTGCTTAGTGGACATACATTAATGGAAGCTCCTGTGTCCACCAGAGCCGCATCGACCGCCACTTTATTTATGGTGAGTGTCACACACAGGGGCATTTTCCTGGCCTCGGGGGCAGCCAACTCGCCATCAGAAAAGGTAATGGTGGGTCCTTTGTTCACTATTGAGAGCACTGAGGGCAGGTTGTCTGGATTCATGTCCTCGCTGACCATGACTCTTTGCAAGAAAGTTCTGAGAGCGTCTTGATGAGTCTGTGACCTCTTAATGAGCTCCAATATGGAGATCTTGGCGGGGGTCTGATCGAGGTGCTTTAAGATGTCATATTGAGTTCCCGGTGCCGGATCAATCTCTTCTGTATCTTGTTGCTGCTGATTGTTGGTTTGTTGACCTGGCATAGGCATGGATGCGTTAGGATACATCCGATGAAACATTCGCCCGCTCCGGAGGGCAAGGTTATGGTGGAGTGGAGAGGTTGTGGTGTCAAGGATAGAGGGGTTGGCTAGTAGAGGTGCTGGCATAGGGGAGAAAGGGGTGTTGCTTGGCGGAGGAATGATGGGTGAGGTGACGGGGGAATATAATGGTGAGGTGATGGTGGCAATGTGGGGTGTAAGGGAAGGAGGCGTAGTGGATGCAGGTGCGGGAACAGTGGGTGTGACGTGAGAAATAGCCAGGAGTTGGCCTACCTCATGATCGTCATCGAAGACCCACTGGGCTTCTGGTGGTGCATGGTGGACAACGGGGTTAACATGCGCAGGCGGAGGAGGCGGCGGAATTGGTTGAGGGTTCGGAGCAGGTTGATGTTGTGGCATGGGGTTACGGACTATGCCCAGGTCGTTCGCCGGCTGCTGCGGCTGCTGCTGTTGCTGCTGTTGCTGGTGTTGCTGGTATTGCTGTTGGAAAGGCTGGTATTGCTGTTGCTGTTGTTGCTGTTGTTGTTGCTGCGGCTGCTGTCGCCTCTGTTGCTGCTGCTGTTGCCTCTGGCCTTGCTGGTCCCTCAGAGTTTGGATCAACCTCTTCATTTCTGCCCAATCAATCTGATTCTGCTCATGGAGATCGTATATCATGTCCCGGAATTGGAAGCAATCGGACACATTATGGCCCGGATGACGATGGTAGACGCAATACTTTGTTTGGCCATATTCCAATTCGCCTTCTCAAGAGGGAGTCTTAAAGCATTTAGGGACATGAGGGCTGCAAAGACATCAGCTAGAGACTCAGGCAATGGGGGGTATTGGGCTCTCTTGGGGCCATTGGGTTTCCTGGGGGCATAACCATTTTGAGGCGGAGGGACCTGGGAGTATTGGCGCTGATCTTGAGGAGGATTTTGTCCTTGGGGAGGTGGCTGCCTATTGTTGTTGTTGTTCCAAGACTGTTGGGCTTGTTGGGTGTAGGGGGACCTACCTACTGGGCCTTGAGGATTGCTAACGGCACCTACTTGTTCATTGGTCTGGATCCCCTCGGTGACTGGGCCTTGCGGCTTCTTGGCATAACGGGCCTTGGGGGTCTCAAACATGGAATGTATAGGCGAGTCCTTGAGTTGGGTTTGGATGAAACGGGCTCGACTATACAATTGGTGCATGGTAGAGATGTCGTTCATGGCCAAAATGGCTCGGTAGGTGGGTGTGGCATTAGAGATCAACAGCTTTATTTTCTCCTCCTCAGGCATTGGGCAACGGACCTTGGCGGCCAATGAGCGCCACCGGTCGGCATAGGTGGAGAAATCTTCTTCTGGCTTCATCTTCTCGGCCACCAAATCCACAAAAGAGTATTCGGGTCCCACCCGATCCTGAAACTGCTGCAGAAACCTTTCTTGGACGATTTGGAAGTCCTCGGCTTCCTCGGGAGGCAAAGAATAGAACCATTCCAAGGCCGGACCATCTAATGATTTTCTGAACAGATATGCCATGAGATGGCGGTCATACTTGTGCGGCGCCGATTCGTAGACGAAGTCCTTCAGATGAACATAGGGGTCCCCTACCCCAGAGTATCGACGATATACATGGAGTTCGGACTGGGGAGGCACCCGGAGGTATTGGAAGGACGGGAGGGCAATGTCAGCCACCTTCCGAGGATCAATTTGCCTCCGGAGGTCATGAAGCTCCTTCTTCATACTTGTCCACTCCGCCAAGAAATCGGAAGGAGATTGGAACTGATGTGTAGGGACAAGGGAGCGTGGCTGCTCAAAGGAGTGAGACCTCTCGCGAGGGGGCGGAGCTGGTTCGGCCGTATAATATGTAGTGGGAGGAGACCGAGGCCGAACTTCTCGTGGGGGGAGGTAGCTTGGTTCTGAAAAATGAATGGCCCGAGGGCGGAGAGGCGTAGGGTCTGCCCCAGACGAAGAAAGGTGGGGGGCTGAAGCGACGCGGACGGAGGACTCCGCCGGTCGGGCTGGGTTTTGACCCCGGGGAGATAAAGGTTGTTTCCCCTTGGCAGCAGCTATGAACTCTCGGACTTGGCCCGGAGTGAGGTGAGGAAGGAGGTGGCTGAATTGAGAGTGAGGGTCATCATCCCCGGGAGGAGAAGGAGGACGGGATTAGATCCCGGTAATGGAGGGAGGCTGGATATGCCTCAGGAGAGTGGCCATGGCAGGTTGGGCCACTTCCTCGAGCAAACCAAGGGGTAGGGCATCGTCGGCAAGGACGCGAAATTGGTCCATGTCGAAGAGGGGATTATGATACAGCACGAGGATTGGAGGGGACTGACTCGATCTCCCTAAACAATGACGCATACACCCTCCAACCAATTTGGGGGGACACACCTAAACTCTAGCACGACAAGAAAGACAGAGAGGAGAAGGGGGATCAAAACACTCAAGTTATCATGCTTACAACGCAAATTTCTTAAGATTCGAACTTGACCTTTTAAGTGAATTGATTAAGGAGATGTCACTCGGTCATGCGGTCCCTGATAGGAATGGACTCAAGTGCTCCGGTATGACTAAGGGTGGTACACACTCACGCGGGGGTGGTTCAAACTAAGGATACAATGGGTACAACCAGCCCGGCGAACCGTAACGTGCGTACGGCCACGGGGACTTACGGAGGTCCTTGGAAGGCGGGCCCGAGTCAGCCTACGAGTGCTCGTAGGTGAGAGGACTCACTCAACCAAGGGGGAATCTAACCAAATGGGATGAACATCGTATGCAAGGGACTAAATGTGTGCAAGCATGGAGATGAGGAGTAAACAGGGTGACAATAGAAGTCCTCGGGCAGAGTCGCGACAGCCAGATACGTCATGACCCTATCGCGATAGGGAGGGCTGCTGCGATAAGGACAGAGGCCCGAAAACACACTGAGTCACCAACCCAATTCAAACAGACTATCCTACCAAACTAAGGAACACCAAGAGAAACTATAATGATACAACATGAATCAGGGAGCAGACAGAAACCGATACCTGGATGAAAGCAATAACATACAAAGCAAACCTGTTAACGCGTCGCCTATCCCAGCCGCGACCTTGTCGCATCTGCTTCTCCGACCGCGATAGGAACTGGAAACTTACAGATGAAACTAAACGGAAAATCCGAACCCTAACAGGATACTATCGGACAGAAACGCGAGCAAACATGATCTAGGCACCATAAGAAAGACGCATGCTCTCATGGGCATCGAACAAGGAGGACACAGAGAATAGGAAGCACCAACCTGATGACGCGTCCCTCTCCTGCGACGCGACCCTGTCGCGACACCGCGATCGGTCGCGACAATGACAGAGCAGGAAAAATGCAGGGAATGAAGAACAAAACCCTAACAAGACACTATAACGATACACAAACAAGGAAATATGGCAAGCAATCAATCAAAATCTACGAGGGTGGCAATGAAGGTCCCACCGTGATCGCCAAAAGGTGTAATCACAGGGATTGTGCTACCCCTCGACACGGACATGAATATCAAATATGATGGCATGGAAAATAGGAAAGTGATCGCCACCTAGATAAGTTGCCTAATGATGCAGAAACACAATGGCTAACTTAAACTAGGAAAAAGGAAAGAGAACAGGAGAATGACCTGGTGTCGCGGTCGTCATGGCCGCCGCATCTCTCGTATCGCGTCAGGGGAAACCGACGCGTCTATGTCGCGTCACCCGAGGCCGTCGCGTTCTCTGAATGCGGGAGATTTGTTGTAGTGACCTTCTTCTAGTCCTCCAGCCGGCCAGAGTACCAGAGCTTCTCGTAGACCTTGTTTGCTTGCCTGCCAATCAAAAGAAAACACAAAGAAAAGACCCCATTAGAACATGTAAAGTGTAATATCTATTCTAAAAGATGAAATGAGACGGAGGATCATGGTGGGAACGCACCTGGGGTGGTTTTAAACCCCTGTGGGTGTGGGAAAACGTGGGTGGATGATAGATGTGCTCTATTTAAAAAGAACATAAAAATGCATGTGGAAATAGACAAGAGGGAGAGAGGAGACGATGAGCCCCATTAGGGCGACTTCCTAGCGTGGATGCAGCTTCAATGGTGTGCCAAGAGGTCCAGGAGATTTCTGAAGTCGCCCTCTTCACGTTCCTTGCTCCATTGATGGTGAGATGAGTGAGTTGTGAGGAGTGGAATGTGAAGGGAAATGAGTGGAATGAGTGGCTGCGTGGCTAAGTCTTGTTCAGAGGAATTTTTGGCAGCCCTTCGGGGTGATTATGAGGCTCTCCCCGTCCATGAGGAGGGGCCTTGCTTATATAGAGCTTGGAGTGAGAAAATTGGGTATTATCTCCTCAAAAGATGTCTCTATCAAAATCGGATGTAGAGTCCTTAGGGGAGCTTGGGAGAGTCCCTAGGGCCGAAAAAGTGCTCAAGGGGTCGGGATAAACCTCTTGGACCAAGTCAAAGTGCATGGGAGGATAAATAGGATGTGGTTATGGAGGCCAGAGATCTCGGTCCTTGTCGCGTCAGATCGCGGGGTCGCGACTAGAGACGCGACGGTGCGGGGGGTCGCGACAGTATTGCCCACGTGCATGGATAATGCATGGGCTGTCGCGGCGGCCTAACCCGTCGCGACTAGAGTCGCGGCGCCACGATGCGTCGCGACAAGGAATCCGAATTATTTTGGATTATTCACTTTAACCACATGCTAAAATAGGAGTCAAATCCTCTAAGGACTCTTTCAAGTGATTGATTTCGGGATTTCAAGGCATTTTTAATGGATTAATGGGCTCAAATCAAGGCAAATGATGGGCTCAAGGTGAGTGACCAATTAGGGGCCCACTAAGATAGCAAGAAATGTGGTTCAACCCATTAGTCATAATCGGGTGTCTACAGTACCCTTTACCTGCAAGGAATGATCTTAGCCAGTCATACCAGGCTCGGGGAGCTTGCTTCAGACCATATAAAGCTTTGTCAAGTTTATAAACATGGTCAGGAAAGTTAGTGCATTCAAAACCAGGAGGTTGTTCAACAAACACTTCCTCCTTAATTAAACCATTTAAAAATGAACTCTTAACATCCATTTGTTGTAATTCAATACCATGTGCACATGCAAAAGCAAGTAAAATTCGGATAGCTTCAAGCCTAGCTACAGGAGCAAAGGACTCTTCAAAATCTATACCAAATTCCTGATTATAGCCTTTTGCTACTAGGCTAGCCTTATTTCTTATTACATTCCCTTCTTCACTGACCTTATCTCTAAAAACCCATTTAGTTCCAATGACACTTTGAGATGAGGGCCTTGGAACTAAATGCCACACTTTATTTCTTTCAAATTGATTCAGTTCCTCATGCATTGCATTTATCCAACAGGTATCTTTCATAGCATCATCTATGTTTTTAGGTTCAATTTGAGACACTAAAGCAAGTTGATCAAGTTCAGACACAGTTTTAAAATAAGACCTTGTCCTAGGAGGGTCAAGGAGATTACCAATTATGCTTTCCTGTGGATGATCCCTGAGCATTCTTACATTCAGTCCATCTTTTCCTCTGAGCTCATTTTCTGGTTCATGAACTTCACAGTGATCTAAATTGGTCGCTTCTTCTTTCTCCATCTTTTCTTTAGAATCTTTGCCTTCCAGAAATTCTCCATCTTGTTTTTCCCTGCAGGAGTCAACATTGAATTCGTTAAAAATGATATGAGGTGATTCCTCAACAATTTGATCTTTCACATTGAATACTCTATAAGCTCTTGAATGATCAAAATAGCCTAGAAATATTCCTAGTTCACTTTTAGCTTCAAATTTGTCCAAGTCCTGTTTATTGTTTACTAGAATGAAACATTTTGTTCCAAAAACTCTGAAATGTGCAATAGATGGTTTCTTACCTTTCAAAATTTCATAAGGAGTCTTTTTGCAAGAAGGTCTTACCATTGCATGGTTTATTATGTAACAAGAAGTATTTATTGCTTCAGCCCAAAACTTCCTTGGCAGACCACTCTCAATTAGCATTGTTCTTGCCATCTCCACAAGAGTTCTGTTTCTTCTTTCCACAACTCCATTTTGTTCTGGAGTTCTTGGTGAAGAAAACTTGTGGAAAACTCCTTCTTTCCTACAAAAGTCCTCAAAATTAGCATTCTCAAACTCACCACCATGATCTGAAATTATTGAAATGATTTTGAACTTACCTTCTTGTGAAATTTTCTTATAGAAATCATGAAATTCAGTAAAAGCATCATTCTTGTGAGCCAGGAAATAAACCCAAGTAAATCTAGAAAAGTCATCAACCAAGACATATCCAAACCGTTTTCCATTCAGATTATTTATCCTTGTAGGACCAAACAAGTCCATGTGAATAAGTTCAAATGGTTTGGTCGATTGACTTTCTAATCTACTTTTGAAAGTTTTTCTTGTTTGCTTACCTTGAGAACAAGCTTCACACAGATTTAGATTTTGTTTGAAAGAAACATCAGGCAAACCCTTGACCATGTTGAATTTTGCAAGTTTATGAATCACATGGTAGCTAGCATGACCTAGTCTACGATGCCATAAGCATGCCAAGTTATCTTTGTTTGCAGTTAAGCACAAATTAGTATTTTCAGAATCATCAAGGTCTACCATGTAGACATTATTTGATCTTTTTCCAGAAAACTTGACCATATTAGAATCAGGTTCAAAAATAGTACAGCACTGAGAATCGAACATTACCTTGTGACCTTTGTCACACAACTGGCTTATGCTCAGTAGGTTATATTCCAACCCTTCCACTAAAAGAACTCCATCAATTGAATTTGTAAGACTTCTGCCAACCTTATCTGAGCCAATGATCATACCTTCGTTGTTGCCTCCAAACGTAACATGTCCAGCATTCTTTTCAGATAATAGACAGAATTTATTCCTATCCCCAGTCATATGTCTTGAACAGCCACTATCTAGATACCACAGATTCTTCTTGGCTGTAAGACATACCTGCACACACAATCAAGGAAGATTCTTTGGAACCCAAGTAAATTTGGGTCCCTTAATGCCTTCAAAATTGAGAATATGAGAAAGCAAAACTTTCGGAATCCAGATCTGTTTGTTCACTTTTGTATTTTCTTCATTTCTGATGTTATGCTTTCTTTCATTTTGTTTCCCGATTTCTTGATGTTTTGAACTATTTCTTCTTCCATAATTTTCATGGAGCTTCTTCTTCTCTTGATCAAAGTAAGATATGAATTCGGCTTGATTTCTTAACTTGTCCAAGTGCTATGTTTCATTATTTCTGACAAAATCATGGGCATGTGTTGACACTCTGAAGGGATAGTGTCGACCCGAATTATTCCAATCCGACCATTTTTGTTCATTGACATAAGTGGATCTTGATTGCTTGTGAGTCCATCTGATGGGAGACCAATTTTGGAATGTCATTGACCTGTTGTTTGTCCACTTTGGTGGATTTTGTAACTTCCTGTGTGATAGTGTCGACCTACCATAAGTGTAGTGTCGACCTTGCCAAACAGGTGATTCCAACTTTTTGTTCGTTTGAACACCTTGTTCATTTCCCACTTTTATTGACCTTTCTTCAGTTGTTCTTTGATCATCAACCAACTTGAATTTTCCATCCTGTTTGATATCCTTTGCAATTTTTACAATTTTTTATCCTGTTAAAGTGGAAGCTTCAGATGTTTTTGCAGAAATGAAGGTTATTGTTTTTGGCCCTACTTCCTTCTTTTCTGTGGGATTAAAGCCTAACCCCTCCTTTCGTTTAGCATTAACTCTTGTACCTAAAATGGCTTCAAGATTATTTTTTCCCTTTAAAATTATTTCAAGTTCTTCATGTTTTCTGTTTACTTCAGTTTGCAACCTCTCAATTTCCTTTTGTAACTCTGTGTTAACACTTTGTAGGGCTGCATTCTTTTCAGACACAAGGGATGTTTCATTAAGAATTTCAACGTTCTGATTCTTTAGTTCATTAACTACTTCTCTCAGAGCATTTCTTTCTTGTGTATACATTTTTTCATCTTCTTCTATTCACTCCTTTTGAGAGGAATGTTTCAGTTTCTTTTTCAACATTTTGTTTTCTTTTTTAAGAGCATCATATTGATCTAACAATTCAAAATAAACATGCTCCCAATCTTCCAAACTGAAATCCTTAAATAAGGAGCTTACCTCTTCTTCTTCTTCTTTAGTTTCCTTGGCCATCAAACAGATTTTCGAATGAGTGTCCTCAGCATCTGAGCTTTCCTCTTCTTCATCCTCTTCTTCTTCACTCCAGGTACCAACCATAGCCTTTTGCTTGTTTTTGTTCCATCTGAGCTGAGTCTTCTTTTGAGCTTCAGGACATTCAGACTTGACATGTCCTGGTTTCCTGCAATTGTAGCACACATTTCTATCAGTCTTTTTGTAGGCATTTGTCCTGGGCTTAGAAAAATTGTTGTTATAAGGTTTCTTTTTCAGAAAACCCTTACCTTCTTTTCTCAAAAATTTCTCTGAACTTTCTAGTTATTAAGGCAAACTCACCTGATTCATCTTCGGAAGTAGATGATTCACTGTCTTCAGTGACCTTCTTGGAGCTGGGACTTGCTTTAAGAGCAAGAGGTTTCTTCTTCCTCAGATCATCCTCAGATCTCTTTAGACCCAATTCATATGTCATTAAAGAACCAATTAATTCATCAACAGTAGTTGTAGACAAGTTCCTAGATTCTTCGATAACAGTTGCTTTGGTATGCCAAATGGGTGTCAATGATCTAAGAATTTTCCTCACTAGTTCTTTATCAGAATAAACTTTTCCTAGATTTTTCAACCCATTAGTTAATAATGTCAATCTACCATACATTTCAGAAATAGTTTCATCATGTTTCATTTGAAAAGCTTCATATTCAGAAACTAACATGTTGGCCTTAGTTTCCTTTACCTCAGATGTGCCCTCGTATATTACCATGAGGCAATCCCAGATCTCTTTAGCACTTGAGCATGAAGAAACTCTTGAAAATTCAGTGGGATGCAGTGAGCACTGCATAATATTCATTGCACTCCAATTTGCATTTGACTTCTTAATTTCTTCGGGGGTCCATTTCTCTTCATCCTCAGACAGCTCATAAGGTCCATTGTTCACCACTCTCCATATTTGATGATCTTGTGCTCGTAAGAACACCTGCATACGAGTTTTCCAATATGCATAATTAGTACCATCAAAGTAAGGCGGTCTATTTACAGAATGACCCTCAGCAATGTAACCTCTAGATTCCATCATACACAATTAACTCCTGGTTGTGAGACCAAACAATTGGAGAACCAGGCTCTGATACCACGTGTTGTGTGTGGAAGGATTGTCTAGAGGAGGGGGGGGGGGTGAATAGAGAATCCTCAGAATTTTAGCCCTGATTTGATTTTTTGAAAATAGATTAAGAATCTCTAAGGATATATGCACAAGCAAACTAATCAACGATGCAAACCACAGAAGAACAAGAAGTTTTAAGGTGGTTCGACTCTAATGAGGAGACCTACATCCACCCCTCACCAAATCAGTGAGGTACCACTATCAGAATCCCTGACAGTACAAAACACACAAACGATGATTCACAACTTCTTCACAACTGCTACCTCACAGCTTGAGAACCCTACTGATACACAGCTTCAATAACCCGCTGATCCACAGCTTCCCTTGAATTAATCCAATCACACTTCGTGAGTGATCAATTCAACCCACTTCACCAAGAGGCAGAGTTCAAACAATTTCAAAGTTCAGAAGAAGATTCAAAACATAGCAAAAGGAAAAACTAAATCACACTTCCTGATCTGGATCTGAAATTGAATAGAATCCACTCAGATCATAGGAACAATATCCTATTCAGTGAATTCCTCCAGAATTTACTGCAATTTGATCTCAGAGAATATGAAGGAAGAAGAATTCTGATCCTCTGTTCTTGAAGGCTCAGTATCTGCTTCTGGTAGCTTCAATCCATGCTTGTATCATTATCGATTTCCTTGGATCGCAGCTTCACCTAAGAATTTCAGAGAATTTCCAGCTTCATATCGTTTGGAGTCACTTTTCTTCTTGGGTCAGCACCCCTTTCTTCACCGTCTCGCTCTTCTCATTCTACCTTACGAATCTGGAGCTTTTTCACCTTTTTCTGATTGCGTGCTCTCGTTACTTTTTGCAGTGGGCCCCTCAATTTTATCCGCCCAGAAAGGTGAAGGAATCTTTTTTTCGCCAAGAATCGGACCCTTCTAGAGCTGCTGACGTGTAAAGAAATATCCTAGTTAGTTAGCTTTGGATCACGTGCCTGCTTGATGACTAGAGCATTCTGTGAAAATGCAAAGTGTTCAAGTATCCAAGTGTCGACACTGTCAGATACAAGTGTCGACACACTCACTTTAATTCAAATAGAAACAGTCTTCTTTGAATCCTCATGCACATGGCAAACGTGATATCTTTAAGAAATTCACTTAAGCTTCCTTCTGGGTTGAACTAAAAGATGGTTAGTGTCGACCTCATGCACATCTAGTGTCGACTTTAGCTTCAACTTTCATCAAAGAAAACACTGTCCTTGCTTAGTGTCGACCTTATTACCACAGAGTGTCAACCTTATTGGAGTTTCACTATCTTGAAATAAGCTGAAAACTTCTCAGGCACTGACTTAACACTAATTACAGATGATTTGACTTGATTCTAATCTTTTACAACGCCATCCAAAATCATCTAGTGTCGACCTATGTCCTGGATAGTGTCGACACTATTTGTCATTTTCTCTTTATACTTTGATCCAGTTGAGTTGTTCCTGCAATATAAATGATAAATATCAATCTTCTGTGTATCATTGCACATTAGAATGTCATCATCAAAACTAGGGACACAACAGCATACATGTAATTTTCTCCTTAAGTGGGTCTACTTCGTATGCCATCTTACCTACATTTGGCCTAGAATTGGAACCAATTGATAAATCTATCATATAGAATCTTTTGTTGATGTGTGGATCCAATGCATAAGGCTAAATAATATTAACCTAATTTACTTCTAGTCTACAACTTTACATCAATTGTACCCAAGGAGTGGCTTAGTAGTAGTACTTTATGTACATTAAGAAGAGGTTAAGGGTTCAACTCCCATTGGCAATGGGTTTACAAGGAATTTTCAAGAAATTTCGTAAGGATGATATCATTAATTCAACTCTTACCAGATGATGTAATAGGTTAGTATTCTAATTAATTTTGTTTTAAAAAAATCTGATTGGATTTTGAGATGATGCAGTGTGTATGCTAACAATATTTCACCACTTGACTTATGGGAAAGGAGCCTTCCCTCTAGCATAGGAAGCAAGAAGAGTAGAAAACCTATCAAGAGCTAGACGATATGTTTGTTAAGAACCTCTTTCATCTATGGAGAAGCGAGAAGCCTAATCATGGATATATATGTTGTTTCAACCATGACAATGAGCATTTATGGGTTAACAGTACACACCAAGTTATAGATCCAAGCTTATTAACTTTCTGGGGTTCAAATGGGACAATTATGGCTAAATTAGCTTGATTTTATGAGTGGCTCAATTAAAACACAAATCTGGATAAATCTTGTCACATCAAAAAAGTAACTAATGCCATCATGACACTTCATTTAAAACACACATTTTTAGGTTACCCATGGGTAGCAAGTTGCCCCACCCCATGGGCTGGGCATCTTAATCCTGGTCTTATCCCCTCATACCCCACTTTAACCATGTTATCCCATGATTAAGCTGCCCGCACAACCAAAGGACTAACCGATATGTTACCCACTATACCTAGAGCGTACCCCGCTACCAAAGCGGGTATCAATTCTAAGTTTTTTTTGTTGCACACCCTCATTATGTTTTGGTTTATTTACAAAAACAATATTTAATCAGAGTCATCTTTACTTTAGATAGATATCTCAATTACTAGAATTATAGTGGTTTATATCTAGAACTCAAGTTAATCTATTATGTGCATTGTCATCTCCAAAAATAATCAGTTATCTAAATTAATTGATTATTCTTGCCTTCACTACATCAGAATAATGGATTATTTAGGACTCACCCATAAAAGAATAACTTAATTTTCTATGGATAAAATAATAAGTTATATTGTAGTCCTTACATTCAGTATCGATAAGATTTTAAAAATGTTTGTCTTGATCTTTTCATTATTGTGTCTCTACTATAATCGCCAAAGAAATGCTCTCAACTACTTTCATGAAAATGATTTAGTATTTAAATTATTCTCACTCTCCTTGACATGATCAACGTCATGAATACTTATTTACATGGTTTACATATGTCTATTCTGCTGACCTCAAGGTGTCACGCATTTAATATGCATTTGAATATCTAAAAAGTACTTTTTACGTGTCAAGCATTTGGACGAACGTTGCTTTGTCTATTACTTATCTTGACACCATATCCAAAATACGCATCAGACAAAACCTATGGTTTGTAATATCTTTTCTGCAGGTCTCGAAAGTTGTCAACATTAAATATTGTACGAGCTTTATAGAAAATAAGGAGCTGAGAATTAAAAGCGACATCAAAACTTTGTCATTCTCGTAGGATGTGAAACATAACATTTGTTGTACTCCAAGTTGTATCTAACGTATATGTTTATGAGAGACAATGATCACAAAAAAGGAATCATCTATAAAAACTCTCTGAAAACTTTCAAAAGCAACACACATAGAAAGAAAACTCAACGGATGAAAAGATTCTACAAGCTTTCACTCTTTGATACGTGAGAAGAGACACAACTCCAACAAGCCATTACTCTGTTCCTCTTCTTGTACTCCTCAACACAGCTCACTGAAGAGGATCTTCGCCTGGAGAAGAGAAGAATACTTGCTTATACCTACAAAAAGGGTTCCAACTTTCCTTCTGGGCATTGAAGAGCCAACTACTTCACGTCTCCTATTTTAATCTATTGTGTAGCTCTTCTTGGATCATTTACTGCTCTTATTTCTGTGCCATCTCCTATGTCTATAGACACCTTCTCGTACTTTCTTTTTCTTCAATTGTTCCTCCTTAGGTACAAGGAGAAGACCTATAGTACATGTGTTCTTTCCACCTTGGTTTAGGTGAAGACTTGTT
Source organism: Colocasia esculenta (assembly GCA_014218235.1). Lineage (NCBI taxonomy): Eukaryota > Viridiplantae > Streptophyta > Magnoliopsida > Alismatales > Araceae > Colocasia > Colocasia esculenta. The sequence continues at coordinate 118,139,345 of CM024757.1, read as the reverse complement.
GGTGTGACAACAAGTGTTGGGACGTTCCAGAGGTCGGTTTCTAGTGTGTTTTCCTCCTAGGTAATAGGAGAAGTCTTGTTGTGATCAGGAGAGAGTTGTAGCACCAGCTGGAGATGTGTATACAATAGTGTATTTCAGGCCTGGTTAGATAGTGAAATTTCAAAGTGATTTCCCTTGAGATATGGATGTACATATTGAGTGGTTCAACATCGAACCATAATAAAATCTTGGTGTCTTGTGTGCTTGCTTGTGTAGTTGTGCTTTACTTTGCATGCTTATTTGCATACTCTGTTACCATTAACTTATGTGGACTGACGATTAGCTTTTCTTCTAGTCTGTCTACTTTGAATTAATATTTCTTATTTGTCTGATAAATCAACAAATACATATTAATATCACGATTAGGACCTATTCACCCCCCTCTAGGCCTCCATAGCTTGGCAACTAGTGGTATTAGATCCAAGTCTCTCACATTTCAGGGTCTCACGACTTGAGAGAAAAGATCTAAGCTATGGAAGGTACTAGTGGTGAAGGTCAATCCATTAATCGACCACCTCTCTTTGAAGGAACAGACTTTGCCTATTGGAAAACATGCATGGAATTATTTCTCAAAGGGCGGAGCTATGATCTATGGGATGTGATAAAAAAGGGAGATATAAAAGTTGCTTGTAAAGAAGGTGAAACTGAACTCTCTAAGGAAGCTAAAGTTAAGCTATCGCTAAATGCTAGAGCTAGAAATATTCTTTATTGTGCTATCTCTAGGAAAGAGTTCAATCACGTATCTACATGCTCTACAGTCAAAGAAATATGGGACAAGATCTCTCTCACATATGAAGGTATAAACAAAGTAAAGGAAACAAAAGTGGACATCTTGATAGCCAAGAATGAACAATTCAAGATGACATCAAGAGATTTCATCTCAGAAATGTATGGACGATTGTAGCACCGTGGAAAATTCAGTGATTTAAAATTTTAAATAATTGGAAATAAATAATTTCCGTATTATCGAAATGGTAGAACATACGTACCATTATCGTACGTGCAAGAACACATCAGAAAATTCCGTAAAAATTATAAATCAACCCCAAACTTTATTGTTAAATGTTCCACGAAGAAATTCGTGCAACGAAAAAATCCGAATGGCCAAGTGCATGTCACAATGTGACTGGTTATCCAAATTAGGAAACTAAGTCGAAAAACCGTTAACACGGAAATATAACCAGATCATAAATTAAATAAACATGTTGGAGAGGCTTTCAACATCATATACTGATGACCCATTATCGGATTTAGGCCAATGGATCACATTTGACCCAAGAATAAATTGGAGCAAGAAAAATACCCATAAATTTGTAACCCTAATTGAGCTGAAATTAGGAAAAGGTAATTACGGAAAATCCCAAGGCCATTGGGCTTTCTTGGCAACCAAATTTTGTGGCTAACCATGGTGGGAGGTTTCCTAAGGCCTCACACACACTATTGGGGTGAGAAGTCATCAAATTAATGAAGGTGGAAGGACAAAACTGCACCTTGCCTTTCCTTCACCCAATGGGACTTCTAAAACACCCTCGATGTATATATACATGCCATGAAACCCTAAGGGATGAATTTACACATTGTTGGGGTCGTGGGAGGCTGTTCTTGAGCACCCAAGGTGGAGGAAATCGACCCAACTCAGAGCTTTCTGATGATCAGTCCATCCCCATATAATTTTATTTAATTATATACAATTTTGGTGATTAACAAAACTCTAACAAATTATTTTCTAACAAGTTTTTATGAAGCTCAGTTACAAGACATAAATCAAGCCAAATCTATAAGTAATTTTGTCACTGTATTATTTGAAGTTCATAGCATGCATTTTCTCACATTTCCTCTAAGTCCACATCGATTTCCTTTATAAGCATAACGATTTCATAAGTATCGCATAACGATTTCTTTTATAAGCACAATGATTTCATAAGTATCGCTACAACGATTTCATCGCATAACGATTTGATAAGTTTATAGAAGAACGATTATATCGCTACAACGATTGGATCGCATAACGATTTGATAAGTTTGTAGAAAAACGATTCTATCACTACAACGATTTCAGTCTTACAACTATTCGTTAAGTGAAACAACGATTTCGGACTCACCACGATTCGCTAAGTGAAACAATGACTTCGGTCTAACAACGACTCGTAAAGTGTAACAATGATTTCCATCTTATAACGATTTGATAGGTTACACAATGATTTGGTCGCTGTAACGATTTCCTTATGATTGAACAACGATTTGTTCAAACAACGATTTGCTTATGATTGAACAACGATTTGTTCAAACAACGACTTGTTTATGTTTGTACAACGATTTGCTTACTCTTGTACAACGATTTGCTTAAAAAATGATTTGTTTACGCTTGAACAACGATTTGCTCATATCTGTACAACGATTTGCTTGTACAACGATTTGCTTACTTGCGTACAATGATTTGTATAAACAACGATTTCATAAGTTGTACAACTATTTCTTTGTCATAACGACTTCATGGATTACATCGATTTCACACATGGTATTCAAATATATTTTCAAATATTGTGAAAGTCAAAGTCTTCCCGTGTGCATCACTAATATCCATGCATTTAATGTGATTGTACACATCTCTGCACATTGCATATCTAGGTGCCTTCTATTCCTATGCTTCTATAGCAAACACTTTTTAGAATAGCAGAATGGCATGTCCATTTTGATGTATAGTCTTTCTAATGTTGACTGACAAGCATAGAGATAGTTCAGATGTCTGTGCTTCAACATTTATTATGTGCGGGTATCTGTCAGTACATACAACGTTGGACAATAAGAAGTTGAAGGATATCTGGATGAATCTTCTTTGTGTGCATGGCTTGTAGAGCATTAAATGGATGCAAGCTTACCTGTTGCGCACGATGGACCATGTTGTCTAACGTGCTTCAAGCTTAGAGACAATGGATACTTCAACGACCATATTTTTCAAAGAGGATATATACAAGACTGAAGACTCTAAGCGGAAGAAGTTTGACAACTTGAATATTTGTAAGATAGAGCCTTCAAGAAAAGCATTCAACTCTGAAGAAGAGCTTCTTGCCTCACTCCACAATCTTCTTCAGCTCTTGCTCTTAGTTTTTCTTTGTCTAGACATTCGTTGAGAGCCTTGTAGGTCTGAGAGGTTTCTTCTAGTAAAAATCTTTCTCTCTCAGACTTAGCCTTAGATCAAGCATTTGTTGTAAGCTTGGTCTAGGGGCATTTCGTCTTGTACACATTTTCTGTGTGTATTCCTCTTCGGGCTGTGAAGAGAAAAAGTGTTGGAAAGAGGTGGTAGTATTCCCTTCAGTAAGGAAAGAAGACCTGTGTATTAGGGAGGTTGTATACCTCTTCGGGGTTTGAAGAGAAGGCCAGCTGTGGCTGGATGTGTAAGGGTTCTTAAGGGGGACAGTACCCTTGTTAGTGAAATCCCAAGTTGTTGCTTGGGGACTGGACGTAGGACTCCTTGGGATAGGAGGTCCGAACTAGGATAAAATTTTCTATGTTGTGTGTTTGCGCGCTTATGTGTTTGTTGTCTTGATTATCACTAACACTAACCATCATCTCTTGTGATCTTCTGCTAAGCATTTTTGTTGACAGGTTTTAAATCTAAAAGAAAGTTTTAGAGTCTCTTCGACAAAGAGGATCTTGCGATCTGATGAGCAAAGATAAATGGCAGCTCAAGGGTATGCAGAAGGCCAGTCAGTTAACAGACCACCTTTGTTCGATGGTGAAGATTACAACTATTGGAAGACCATAATGGAGTACTTCCTTCAAGGTCTCAATTTTCAAATCTGGTCAATCATTGAAGAAGGAGATTTAGTTGTTCTAAACAGACGAGAAAATTGGATAGATGATGATAAGAAGAAGATCTCCCTCAACTGCAAAGCAAAGAGTATATTAAGTTGTGCTCTTAGTAAGAAAGAGTTCAACAGAATCTCAGCATGCAAATCAGTGATGGAAATGTGAGAGAAACTTAGAATCACATATGAAGGAACAGAAAAAGTTAAAGAAACAACGATAGACATCTTGGTAGCTCAGTATGAGCGATTTCAAATGCAGTCAGGAGAGTCAATTACACAAATGTACAGTAGATTCACGGATATCACAAATGGATTGGTTGGGCTTGGAAAAAGATATGGCATGGGAGATATGGTAACGAAGATATTGAGATCCCTACCAGCCTCGTGGACTCCTAAAGTAACAGCCATAGAAGAAGCTAACGACCTAAAGAGGATGTCTCTTGAAAACCTTATTGGGTCGCTAATGGCCCATGAAATAAATATGGAAAGACTTGGACAGTCCTCCAGTAGAAAGAAGCACAGCAATGTTGTCAAGGCAGCAGAAGACACATCTGGTGAAGAATTAGATGGTGATAAAAGCATTGGAAGCAGTGAAGATGAGGAAGCATTCCTATTAAGAAGATTGCAGCATATACTTGCCAAGAAAAAATATCAGACTGGAAGAAGATATTTCACGAAAGGAAAAGATTTCAAGAAAACCGAAGTAAGGGATACTAAGAAATCTGAACATATTTGTTATGAATGTAAGAAACTCGAACATCTCAAGGCTGAATGTCCAAAACTGAAGAAGACAGAATTCAGGAAGAAAGGCAGCTCGAAGAAATTCAGAAGGTACAAAAAGAAAGCGATGGCAGTTGCATGGAGCAATGACAATAACTCAGACAGTGAGTCTAGCTCCAGTGAAGAAGAAGAAGAAAAGGCCAACTTGGCCTTCATGGCAAATATAGAGGAAAACGTAACCTCTGACTCTTAATTTACTTCCTGTAATGAATCAAATTTTGATAGTTTAGAAGAGGCTTTTAAAGAGTTATATGGTAAATATAAAGATGTATGGAAAATATTAAAAGCTACCAAGAAAAGTCATGCATGTTTAGAAATCACTAACTCAAATTTAAAATCTGAAAATGAGCAGTTAGAAAAATAAATTTTCGAATTAAAAAGGAGAAATGAATTATTATGTGAAGACTTAAGAAATAAAAATGAATAAATAACAAATCTAGAAAGTCGGGAAACAACAAGCAAACTTAAAAGGGAGGTTGACACACTAACCAAAGATAATGAATATCTAACTAACACCATTGAAAAATTCAAAAATGGTAAATCAACCTTAATATTAAAAGGAGTTAGAAGATCTGGTAAGAAAAAGCATAGTTTATGATATACTCCACCTGATAATGAAGAAACAATAGTACATCCTAAAATCTATCCAACCCTAAAATTTGTAGCTGAACAAGACACTGAATATAAATCAAATTTTAAGTATATCCCGACTAAAAAGGTAAGTAAAATATCATGATGTAGTCATTGTAACAAATTAGGACATACTAAAATAATTTGTCCAACTAAACACCTAAAATGGATACTCAAAAGAAAAGGTGAGGAAACTAACCAGCAAGGACCCAAAAGAACTTGGGTACCTAAATCATAGTGTTTCTATTGCAGGGATGTCTTAGAGCATCAAAAATGGTACCTGGACAGCGGGTGCTCAAGGCACATGACAGGCAACAGAAAGTTGTTCTCACACATTGAAGATGAAGAAGGTACAGTAACTTATGGGAATAATGGAAAAGAAACAATGATCGGCAGTGGACCAGTTGGCAGTCATGGCAGAACCCTTATAGAAGATGTTCTATGTGTGAGAGGTCTAAAGCACATCCTAATCAGTATCAGCCAGCTATGTGACAAGGGTCACCAAATCAAATTTCAAGAACCTAAATGCAACATTATGAAAGATGGTGTAACCGTGTTCGAAGCATGCAGAGAAAAGAATCTATATGTATTGCACCTAGAAGAATTAAAGAATCGGGATGTATGCCTTGCAGCAAACAAAGAGCAATCAGTAGAATTATGGCATAGGAGATTAGGTCACTGTAGTTTGGATGGAATCAGAAAATTGGTCAAGAAAAATCTAGTAGAAGGTTTGCCCAAAATAAGCTCAAGGATAGAAGGTGTGTGTGAACCTTGTGCAAAAGAGAAGCACACAAAATCATCTTTCAAGTCGAAGACAGTTGTAACCACCTCCAAACCTTTAGAATTGTTGCACATGGATCTGTTTGGACCAATGAGAACCACCAGCCTAGGAGGAAAGAATTTTGGATTTGTGATAGTAGATGATTATTCAAGATTCACTTGGGTATCGTTTTAGAACACAAAGATGACACCTCTGATAGATTTGTTAAATTCAGTAAGAAAGTTCAGAAGGACAAGAAGTTCAGTATAATAAGTATCCAATCAGATCATGGAGGAGAATTTCAAAATAAAAAATTTGTAGAATTCTGTGATGATCAAGGAATTGAGCATAATTTCTCAGTACCAAGGACACCACAGCAAAATGGAGTTGCTGAGAGAAAGAATAGAACATTATTGGATATGGGCAGAACCATACTATCAGAATACAACCTCCCAAGATATTTCTGGGCCGAAGCTATCAACACAGCATGCTACATAATTAATAGAGTGATGATCAGGCCAATCCTGAAGAAGACAACATATAAATTATACAAGGAAAAGAAGCCTAAAGTCAGTCACTTTAGGACCTTCGGATGTCCATGCTTCATCCACAACAATGGTAAGATAGACATTGGTAAGTTAGATTCTAAGTCTGATCAAGGTATATTTATGGGGTATGCTTCTAAACCCAAAGGTTATAGAGTCTTTAATAAACAAAGTTTATTAATAGAGCAAACTGTCCATGTCATTTTTGATAAATCTAACTCTTCCTTGAGAAAGGAAGTAGATAGTGATGATGATGATGCAGATAAACTATCCAAGAAACTCAAGGATACATCCATCAAGGATAATGAAGATCCACCCTTGGAAGAATTACAACAAAAGGAAACTGTATATGAAGATCTTCCAAAGGAATGGAGATACCGGAAGGATCACCCAAAGGACAATATTATTGGAGATCCATCGGTTGGGGTAAGAACAAGAGGTAATATTATTCCATGTGACTATCTAGCATTTGTATCTCAAATTGAGCCGAAGACAGTCAATGAAGTACTGTCTGATGATTCTTGGATCTTAGCCATGCAAGATGAACTAAATCAGTTCAAGAGAAACCAAGTTTGGTCCCTTGTTCTGTGACCATCAGATCATCCTGTTATTGGCACCAAATGGGTGTTCAGAAACAAATTGGATGAAGTTGGTGTTATCACTAGAAACAAGGCTAGACTGGTTGCTTAAGGCTATTCCTAAAAGGAAGGCATAGATTTCGATGAAACCTATGCACCAGTGGCTAGACTTAAGGCTATTAGAATTTTACTTGCATATACATCTGCATTGGATTTAAAGCTTTTTCAAATAGATGTAAAATCTGCATTTTTAAATGGTTATATAAAGGAGGAAGTCTATGTAGAACAACCTCGTATTTTGATGATGTAGATTTTCCAAATCATGTTTTCAAATTGCGTAAAGTTTTATATGGTTTAAAGCAAGCACCTAGAGCATGGTATGAAAGGCTTAGTGCATTTTTATTAAACCATGGCTTTATCAGAGGACAGGTAGATAGCACATTGTTTATTAAATCTAAAGTCAAAAATATATTACTTGTACAAATTTATGTAGATGATATAATATTTGGATCTACTGATGAATCCCTGTGCAAGTACTTTGAAAAGCTTATGCAGGGAGAATTCGAAATGAGTATGTTGGGGGAGCTCAACTACTTCCTTGGACTTCAAATCAAACAAGGCAAAGAAGGTACACACACTTGCCAAGCAAAGTATACCAAGGAACTACTAAAAAAGTTTGGATTTGAAAATGCAAAGCCACTGTCCACACCAATGAGCACATCTACAAGGTTAGACAGTGATAAAGATAGTAAGAAAGTAGATCAAAAACTTTACAGAGGTATGATAGGATCATTACTTTATTTAACTACTAGTAGACCTAATATTTTATTTAGTGTATGCATGTGTGCAAGGTATCAGGCTGATCCCAAGGAATCTCATTTAATATCTGTTAAAAGGATCTTTAGATATCTAGCTAGAACTCATGATCTAGACTTATGGTATCCAAAATCATGTGAAATAAATTTAGTAGGATATTCTGATGCTGATTATGCTGGATGCAAGGTAGATAGAAAAAGCATCAGTGGTAGTTGTCAGTTTCTTGCAGGATGCTTGATTTCATGGTTCTCAAAGAAGTAAAATTCAGTAGAACTATCAACAACTGAAGCTGAGTACGTGGTTGCTGGAAGCTGTTGCACACAACTCCTATGGATAAAACAGCAACTTGAGGATTATGGATTACACATCAAGACCATTCCTTTGTTGTGTGACAACACAAGTGTAATAAATCATACCAAGAATCCAGTTCAGCACTCCATAACCAAGCATATAGAGGTTAGATATAATTTTATTAGAGATCATGTAGCTAATGGTAATATAAATATTTCTTTTATAGATACTCTAAATCAGTTAGCAGATATCATTACAAAGGCCTTACCTGAAGAGAGATTTACGTCTCTTAGAAGGGAACTAGGCATGTGTAATTTGTAATAGATTTTTCTGCATATGACTGAAATAATCAATCTTTCAGAATAATGTTTTTTCTCTCTCCTGGATTTAAGTGAATTATTTAATTGCGTGCTTCATAAATTGCTTTGACGGTTCATTATTTTATAAGTCTTTATCCATTGCAAAATAGTCTCCTCGTTTGTCGTTTTCCGCATTTATTGTAGTGTCCTTTCAAAAGTAACTTTACCTTCTTCTTTAAATCCTGTAATCTATGCCATACCGATTTCACCTTCTCTCTCATCTCTTTTGACTTGCCTGGAACGATAAGCCATATCGATTCCGGCTCTCTTTCTCTGAGAGATTTCAAAGAATCCCTCTTCTCCTACCAAAATCTCTTAAGGGTTTCTGCTCTACTCCTTCCCACGATCATCTAGAACCTTTCCTTGTTCAATTCCATGGCGGTTTCTAGGGTCTCTGGCACTGTTGGCGGTTACAGCACCGCGTTCCTCATAGCAAAGCAGCAAGAGAGGTTTTCAGCGGTGAAGACCAAAGTCTGTGGCAACAAGACAATAGATGTAGCAGATTTGGTGAAGAACGGCATGGACAGTGTAGTGGCAGCTATGTAGAGGATGAAGTGGTCAAAAATGGCAACCATTTCTGAATCAAGTTATGTGGACTTAGTGAAAGCTTTCTATGTCTGTTTGAAATCCGGAGACGACGGGTCCTTGACCTCCACAGCCAAAGGTACCCCCATTCATATTACATATGATTTGTTAGCAAGCTTGTTTGGAGTGTCTGCCGCCGATCGCAGAGGGGTAGATAGTGTTGATATCCATGCCAAAGGATTGGGGATCATCGGTACTGAATACAAGCTGAAGGACGGTAAAATCGACATCAACCAGTTAAATGCCTTCAACAAAATTCTTCATTTCATTATTTGCCGAATTCTAGTGCCCAAAAGTGCTACATTCTCCACATGCATGAAAGCAGACTCAAATATGATATTTTGGGCAATTCAGAACCATGATATCAATATGGCAGAGGTGATTATCGAAAGGATGAAGTTTGCGACTGCAATGATTTGGGAAAAAAGGAACAAACTCAATGTGTCCCTTCCCTATGCTCACCTACTGACAAAGATTTTTTAGCATTACAACATCGACTTAAATGGTGAAGTTTCGGAGAAGATGGGTCAGGCTATCAGAGGCAGAAATTTGAAGAAGAGCGTCTTTTCTCTAGTCGCAGGAGTTTGGACAAAAACCTCAGTTGCTGAAGGTGAAGCAATCATTGGCGAAGCTCAAGATGTTCAGATTCCAGAAGCAGAGGAAGAAGTAGTTGTAAGAACTGAAGTCCCTATTGCAGAAACTCCAGTTGTTTCAACAGTTCAACAACAGTAAGAAGAGGTCAGATCAGAAATTCCAGAAGAGGAAGAAGAGGCAGCAGCAAAAATCAGCATTGAAGTTCTAGTGAGCAGTCCTAGAAGAATTGAAGAAATACCTCCAGAACATATTGTGCCCGTTGGGCAAATATCAGAGGCTGAAACCCCCACCTCAATTGTAGCATCTGTGCTTAGAGATGTGCTGGAATCAATCACCCGCACCCAGGGGGAGCATGTAGCTGAAAAGGATGCAGAGATTCAGGGGGAGCAAGAAAAGTCTCATGAAGAAATTAATCAAATTCCTGCAGAAGAAGTTGTTATGAATGTTGAGCAAGAAGAGGTTGTTCCTGAAGTTGTGGCACCAGGCCACAGTGATGTTCCTATGGAAGATGCTCCTGTTCAGGGGGAGCATTCAGTTGAGAAGGAAGTAGATGTTCAGGGGGAGCCTGTGGCTAGCCCCCATGTTGATCAGTTTAGAGAAGGTGTTTCTGCAAGCCCTTCTGATTCATATGAAGATGATGCTCCTATTGATAATGTGGAGCCCGTTGATGGCACAAAAGATAAAAGTGAAGGTGTGGCCAATTCAATTCCACTTCTTTCAAATAAGGCACACCGTCGATCAAGGAAGAAGAAGCTCAAGGTTAACATGAATCCAGTGATTGATAGACTGGACTCTCAAGGGCAAATTCTTTGCTTTGTGCAAGCTGATATTTCATCTATATTTATGAGCCAGAGCACTGGAGCTAAGGAGATGAGAATGGTCAGAAATGTATTAAGATGGATGAGAAGTGAGTTGGGAAGCATAAAGGAATCAATTTCAATCCTTTCAGATCTGATGAGGGCAAAAATATCTACTCCTGTCCCTCCTGCTCCCACTCCTGCAGTACCTGCAAGCAGTTCTAGGCCATCAAGGTCAAGGAATGAGGAAGCATAATTCCAACCAGCAGGGCCATCTTTTGATGTTGAGAATTCAGGGCCATCAGGGCCAAGGGTTGTTGAAGAATCTGGTCAGGCAGCACAAGAAGTATTTGGGCCACCAGGGCCAGTTATGGATGAGCAGTCAGGGCCATCCGGGCTAGTGGATTGTCAAGATGGGCAAGTAAGAGAAGAAGCTCCTATCAAAAAGGCTGTGCCCCCAGAGCCCCCTATCTCTTCTCCCCTTCAGACTCAAGCCCCTCCTTCTCCACCATCCTCCTCCACTTCTCCTCCAGCACCTGCCACCTTCAAACAGCCCCTTCCTAAACACATATCATCACCTACACCATTTCCTGCCACCTCCTCCTCCCCTATTTCTTCCACCTCTATTCCTCCTCCTCCTTCTGAGGTTCCTCTAGCCTCCTCATCAACTGAAGCCTCCTCTTATGGTCCCTCTTCAGCTGGTCCATCGTCCATACCTCCTCCTACCTCTCAGTCATTTCTTCATCCTCCTACTCCTCTCTCCTTTGTTACCTTTATTCCTAAAAGTGCCCAACTTGAAAGTCCCTTCCTCCACAACTTCGAAGATGAAGTGGAAGTATAACCATACTTCGCTCAGTCTTGGAAGTTGGTTCTCATGTTCACAGAACTAGCTCTTCTAGTCCTGTCTCTAAAAAGAGGAAACTCTGTAAATCTCTTGCTCTTTCCTCTGAACCTCAATTCCCTCCTCTTTGGTTCTCTCTCATGGTTGAACATCGAAGGAGATCCATCTATTGTGAATACCTTCAAAAATGTACCCTTGCTACCATTTTTGGTCTTCCCCATCTCAATCTAACCGATCACCTCCAAATTGTCCTTCCTTATTGCCACATCTCCAAAGTTGATCAGTCCAAAAATTTCCAAATGGCTGAGTCTAAAAATGAAGATCAGTGGGCTAAGGGTCACAAGTCTCTCTACAGGAAGTTCCTACTTGCAAAGTCTGATCGATTTCCACACAGGGATCACCCACTCACTCTCTCTGAGTGGTTTGTCATTCATCACAAGAACTCCTGGCAGCCCTTCATTCAAAAGGAAATCAAACTCATCTGTTACTTCCAACTATTCAATGATTATCAATATCTCAACAATTTGCCTGAAGTTCAATTGGGTAAATTCCAGGGAGCCATTGCTTTGCTTAAGGTTGAAAATCCAGTCAACTCATCTTTCAAAGTGGATTTTGCTACCCTGAAGATGCCAGAGATAGTACTGTTCCTCCCCAAACTGCATTCCTTGGTCATGGACTCGTCAGTAGGTCCTGTTATCTTTGAGCGGTTTGCTAGAGTAATGGGTAGAATCTCAGCTCAGCAGGGTCATCTTCCTTCTTTCCAGAGATTCCTCTTCCGAGAGTATCACCGGGGCTATATCAAATCTAAGGTTCTTGCCCCTCTATTGTATGAATGTGAAAGGCTTTCTCCCACTGATTAGGAAAAGCATTACAATCAATCTGCCCTTCAGTTGGAAAATCTGAACAGCTCGTTAGTTAAGGCTGACAAGCCTATTCTATCAACTGAAGCCTTTTTGGATTTGAATTCAATCAATCTGGTTCAGGAGCCCTTTGGTATGTGGGTAGCGCGGTACAAAGTCTATATTTCTTTGAAAAAGGAACTGAAGCTTTAGCAGATCTTCTACCCCATTTCAATTGATAAGTTCCTTCAGCATGCCAGCTTTGGTACCTTCAGCTCCTTCAAGCTGTCTCTTGGCAAAGATGAATATGCAACCTTCATTAGTTGTCAAAGAGAACTTCACCTGCAGCGCATGATTCCTGTTATAGGGCCATCCTACACTATAGCTTGGGGTGCTTTTCAGCAATATTTTGAAGAGCAGGAACTTTGGGCTTGGCCGATTCTTACTCGACATGCCTCTCTTTTGTCCCCCACCTTCTATCTTCCTGTACCCCCACAGTCTTGAATATAGTGGTTTCTTTGGCTTCCATTTATCTTTCTTCTCTTCTTTATATGTCTTGCTTTAGTATCTTTTTTGCTTAATGACAAAAAGGGGGAGAAAATAAAACATTTTGAAATACAAGTCAACAAATTTACTTAAGTATAGTAAGTTCATTTCTGCACATTATATGTTATGTTTTGTTATGATTTTGTCATCACCAAAAAGGGGGAGATTGATGATCAGTCCATCCCCATATAATTTTATTTAATTATATACAATCTTGGTGATTAATAAAACTCTAACAAATTATTTTCTAACAAGTTTTTATGAAGCTCAGTTACAAGAAATAAATCAAGCCAAATCTGTAAGTAATTTTCTCACTGTATTATTTGAAGTTCATAGCATGCATTTCCTCTAAGTCCACATCGATTTCCTTTATAAGCATAACGATTTCATAAGTATCGCATAACGATTTCATAAGTATCGCATAACGATTTCCATTATAAGCATAATGATTTCATAAGTATCGCATAATGATTTCATAAGTATCGCATAATGATTTCCTTTATAAGCATAACGATTTCATAAGTATCGCTACAATGATTTCATCGCATAACGATTTGATAAGTTTATAGAAGAACGATTCTATCGCTACAACGATTTGATAAGTTTGTAGGAGAACGATTCTATCTCTACAACAATTTTGGTCTCACAACGATTCGTTAAGTAAAACAATGATTTCGGTCTCACAACGATTCGCTAAGTGAAACAACGACTTCGGTCTCACAACGACTCGTAAAGTGTAACAACGATTTCCATCTTATAACGATTCGATAAGTTATACAACGATTTGGTCGCCGTAACTATTTGCTTATGATTGACTAACGATTTGTTCAAACAACGATTTGCTTATGATTGAACAACGATTTTTTCAAACAACAATTTACTTATAATTGAACAACGATTTGTTCAAACAACGACTTGTTTATGTTTGTATAACGATTTACGTGTACAATGATTTGCTTACTCTTGTACAATGATTTTCTTAAAGAATGATTTGTTTACGCTTGAACAACGATTTGCTCATATCTGTACAACTGTTTCCTTGTACAACAATTTGCTTACTCGCGTACAACGATTTGTATAAACAACGATTTCATAAGTTGTACAACAATTTCTTTGTCATAACGACTTCATGGATTACATCGATTTCACACATGGTATTCAAATATATTTTCAAATATTGTGAAAGTCAAAGTCTTCCCGCGTGCATCACTAATATGCATGCATTTAATGTGATTGTACACATCTCTGCACATTGCATATCTGGGTGCCTTCTATTCCTATGTTTCTATAGCAAACACTTTTCAGAATAGCAGAATGGCATGTCTATTTTGATGTATATTCTTTCTAACGTTGACTGGCAAGCATAGAGACAGTTCAGCTGTCTGTGCTTCAACATTTATTGTGTGTAGGTATCTGTCAGTACATACAACGTTGGACAACAAGAAGTTGAAGGATATCTGGATGAATCTTCTTTGCGTGCATGGCTTGTAGAGCATTAAATGAATGTAAGCTTACCTGTCGCGCACGATGGACCATGTTGTCTAATGTGCTTCAAGCTTAGAGACAACGGATACTTCAACGGCCATATTTTTCAAGAGAGGATATATACAACACTGAAGACTCTAAGCGGAAGAAGTTCGACAACTTGAATATTTGTGAGATAAAGCCTTCAAGAAAAGCATTCAACTCTGAAGAAGAGCTTCTTGCCTTACTCCACAATCTTCTTCAGCTCTTGCTCTCAGTTTTTCTTTGTCTAGACGTTCGTTGAGAGCCTTGTGTTGGGTTGAGTGTGTTTTGGAAATTCCTAAAGTTGTATTTTAATGATGACCAATGAACATCACTCATACCTTGATTTTGATGATGACATATTGAACATGTTATACATTTTATACATATCACAACAATGCTTAAACAACATGTTTTTGATGTTTAATATCTCACATTTTAATGATAATATCTTGTATTAATGGTTTACACTTTATATTCTCAGGTTTACACAAATTTGTCACAGTGGTGTTGACACAGTCCACCTGTGTGTCGAAACTAGCTGACTATCCCAGAAGCATGTTCTGAGAGAAGCAACCAGTGGTGTCGACACAGTCCACCTGTGTGTCGACACTAGATGACTGTCCCAGGAAGCAGTCAGAACAGTTGAAGCCAGTGGTGTCGACACAGTCTACCTGTGTGTCGACACACTTCGACTAAAGCTCAAAAATGGGAATTTTTCTAGACATGTGGTTGCTTAGGAATCAAGGGATTTGACCAAGATTTCTGTGCCCATGCACCCCAAGGCACTTTATGGACATATGGGGCTATAAATACCCATGATCCTCATACCCCAAAGGGAACCAAGTCCATACAACTCCCAGAAAAGCTTTTGGCGGCGAAAGGGGCTCTTCCAGATCTTGCTCCATCTCCAGAAGCTGCAGGCCATCCTATCAAGAGGAAGGACGTGTGATTCAAGGCCAATCTCTGGAGAGAAGTGTGATGTGCTGAGAAAAGGAGCAGATCCAAATGAAGCGCAGCAGCAGAAGAAGAGTTTCTGGCAATTCAGATGCCGATGGAGTAGAGCATCACAAATTGAAGGGGATCTTTATCGAATTCTTTCAAGTCTCTTCAATTCGAGCTTCTGCAAGACCTCTTCAGCAAGGAACATCCAATCTACATCTATTTTACCCATTTCTTGGATTGTTCTTCTCACTTTCGTCTGTGAGATCTGTGCATGAAGTTCTGTACAGATTTCTATGTACGATTGAGTCTATGAATCAGATCATTGCTAGAGGATCTGATTTCTTTTATGTTTGATGTAGCCTTTTGTGGTTTGAGCTGTCATGCTCAATTTGGAGTCATTGTGCTGCTTGTGTGGTTTGAGCCGTCGTGCTCAATTTGGAGGCGTCGTGCTTCTGTTGTGGTTTGAGCCGTTGTGCTCAGTTTTTGGAGTCGTTGTGCTCTAGGTTGTGTGTTTGAGTCGTCGAGCTCAAGGGTGTTTGGAGTCGTCGAGCTCCGGTGTGAGTTGTACTCTTTTGAGTAGTGGAGCCTCACTGTATGAGGGGTGGATGTAGGAATCACTGGTGTGATTTCCGAACAACTTAAAAATCCTTTGTGCAATGGTCTGATCTACATGTCTGCGCTAGATGGTTGCATAGGATTTTACTTTCACACTAAGTGTTTAATTGCTTCACACATCATCTACACACACCCACACTTCAGATCAGTAAATTGTTTATTTGAATTGATCTCTGATTCGAAGTAATTTTGAATTGCTTAAGCTTCCGCATTAATTGGTGTTAGATCTATTCAACCCCCTCTTCTAGATCTGATCCATCCACCTATTCGATCCTACAATTGGTATCAGAGCGGGTTAACCACTCTAATTGTTAGATCTAATTCCTTGTTACATTGATTCACTGTGATTAGATCTAATAATCTTTTGAGTTTTGGTATAATGGGAAATTAATTTAATCTGCATGAATTTCCTATTATAATTTCAGAGAAATCCCCAAGCTCATTTTCATCGAATTTTTCAGAGGATTCACAAAGAAAAGGAGCAAAAGTAATTCACAAGTACTTAATGGTAAAGAAGAGCTTCAATGAATCCAGAAAATCAACGATTCAAAAGACTTTGGCTCTAACAGCACATTCCTTGAGCTTAGAGCATTCTTCATCCTCTTCAGAACACAAGAGTTCAAATGGGTCTACAAGGTCAGGTAAATCAATTCCAGATCCATTTATGTATTCTAATTCTGATTCTGATGTAGATGAAGGCATGTCTTATGTTGAATTGATTGAATTTTTGAGAAGATACAAAATCTTAATGCAAATCTGAACACTAAAAATAAAGATTTGAAAAAGACTTTAAAACATTGTCACAAAGAAAATGAAAATTTGAAAAATACACTTGAATTGCTCCAGAACAATGATAAAGATCCTTCACAAGAAAATGAGAATTTGAAAATTGAAGTTCAGAAACTAAATTCTGAAAAGAAAGTTTGAAAGATAAAATCAAAATTTGTGAAAACAAGTTGTCCAAGTTGAAAGAAAATCATGATCAGTTGGAATATGAAAATCTTGATTTGAAAGATGAAAATGAAAAATTGATTGATCTCAATGAAAACTTCAAATTTGATAATGATCAATTAAACAAACAGATTTCTAACATGGCTCATGATCATCAAATAAATGGAAGATGCAAACAACTTGTTGAAGAAAATAGTCATCTAAAAAGGAAGATTGAATGCTTGTTACATGACAAACCATTAGATAATGATTGTAGCAATTTCAGTAATAAAATTACTGATATGGAAAACAAATTGCTCAATTTGAAAATGAAAAGAACAAGATGAAAAATGGTTTGGGTGTTATGCTAAACAAGCTTCAAATTTCAGAAAAAGAACTTGTTGCATTAAAAGCTGAAAAATAGAAGCTTCAACATGAATTGAAGAATACTAAATACACAAGTCTTGCTTCTGTGAGAGATAAGAAAAATGAAAATAAAACAAAATTAACATTTGTTAAAGCTGCTGCGAACAAGAACTCTGCTAATTCTAATGAAAAACTAGTGAAAGTTCTTGTTCAGAAATAGACAGAGAAAAAAAAATGCTACTGTCAAGAAGATTCATCTACTTCCTCCCTCAGTCCAAAAAGCTCCAAGGCAAGTTCCAAATTCACATTATGCCAAGAGCCACCAAAAAGTACCTCCTTCTCCTCATGGTATGCCTCCTTACAAGAAAAGGAGATTCCAGCAAATGCATGCATACCAAGGTAAGTACCAGGTAAGAAATGCTCTCATTTGCTTTAACTATAATAAACCTGGTCATCTTGCCAAACATTACTAGATTAGAAATCAAAATTTCAATAAACATGTCAAATCAGTCCAATGCTTTCATTGTCATAAAATTGGTCATATTTCTAGGGACTGTTGGTACAGAAATGATCTTGTTGTGTATGCTCAGAAATTCTAGTCAAATGCATATGCTGCACAAAATCATTCTGTTTCTGCTTATATTAAAAATCCAAAAATTAGAAAACCTCATGAAAACATAGATGCATTGAGCAAGACAAAAAGAAAATTTGGAACTAATTCTGCTCATAGTTCTATCAATGAAAGAAATGCATCTATACCAAAAATAAAATCATTTTGGATTCAGAAATCTTTATTGCACTCTAATATTGATTTCATTGCAGGACCCAAGCAAGTGTGGGTCCCAAAATCAGCTTGATCAGCAAGCTGAGGAGTCTTGTAGCCATACATTGTAAATGGATTCAAGATATTGGCTGTGCAAGGCAAGAAATGATTGGAGAACACAGGTAAAATCTTTGAGAAAAAAAAAAGAAATGAAGACTGTTCAGGTAAAATTTCTTTATCATTTCAAATGTAAATTGTCTGAATTGAAATGAATGTTTAATTTTTATCTGAACAATGAGAAATGTGTTTCAATGCTGCTTCCAACAAGAAATTTATGTCATAACAATTGAAATCATGTTTGTTTGTTTGTGCCCATGACTCCTTATGCATATCTTCTTTTTTGACTTCTTGGTATATCAAATGATAACATGTGGAAAAACAAGTTATGCTTGTTTGGAAACTATCATTATGCGTGAGTAAAATACTTCGCAAGTACCAAAAGTCATGTTATGCATAAAGCTAATTGTATGCATAATCATGTGTGAATTGATTACAAATGTTTTTTTTTTTTTCATTCCATGCACATGTTAAGGGGGAGTAAATTTTGGGAAGTACAAAATGCTCTTAAAAATGCTGCAAATAATTGTTAAAAGTTGTTGGAACTTGAAAAGTTTAGAAACTTGAATTTGATCATGCTCTGGTCGACACACATCTTCTCTTTTTTATGATCAGGTCGACACATAGTGCACATGTGTCGACACTAGTTGTTCACTACTGCTCTATTCTTGAAAAGTTATTCTAACAACATTGAGTCTGCTACTTCTGTAACTGTCGACACATGAGATCCAGCTGTCGAAAGATTCTTTGAAAATCTTTGGATATTGCTTCATTCCAGAATGAAGGCTTCTCACACTGCATTGACATTCTTAGTATATTAAATAGTGACTTGAAGAAAGTCAAGTCAAGCTTGTCTGGACACTTTCACTATGCGTGAGTATAAGTCTCCGCCAAGTATCAAGAGCCTTCTTTTTATGCATTTCTTGAGAGGGAGCCTTGTTTTTCTAAATCATTTTTGATGATTCTACTTTCACTTCACTGAAATGTTCCTTCTTCAATAATCTTCATGTTCACCTTGTGAGGGGGAGATACATGAAAGGGAGAGTCATTGTTACATTCCTTGACCTCACTTGTCTATCTTGAACCCCAAACTCATCAGAATTTTTGAGTCATTGTGTAACACCCCGAAAATTCAGTAATTGGAAAATTAAAAATAAATCAAAAACGAAAAATTTAAAATTTGTGCAATAGCAAAAAAATGCACGT
Organism: Colocasia esculenta; assembly: GCA_014218235.1. Taxonomy (NCBI): domain Eukaryota; kingdom Viridiplantae; phylum Streptophyta; class Magnoliopsida; order Alismatales; family Araceae; genus Colocasia; species Colocasia esculenta. The sequence continues at coordinate 118,120,088 of CM024757.1, read as the reverse complement.
GTCATTATCATACATACAAAAACCCATTAGAATATTTCATAAAAACCATAGTTCAACTCTAAATAATACTCCCAAATGACCCATAGAGAAATTCATGCAAAGGAAAATCGGATGGTACAAGTTTAAGGCGTTTTGCGACTGAGTATCGTAATCAGGGGATAAGTCAGGAAATCATTATCACACATACTTAGATGAGTCAGAAAATTAAATAAAAATCATAGATGGACATCAAATAATATCATCTAATGATCCATCAAGAATTTTGGGTCAATAAAAGTCATTTGGGGTATATTTAAGAGTTAGTGTGACTTCTTATCGTAATTAGGAAATAAGTTGGACAACCCATTATTAGGTGTATAAAATGAGTTCATAAACTAAATGAGAAATTTATGGTGGACTCCAAACAATATGTGGGGATAGTCTATAAAAGAAATCGGATCAATGGACAACGTAAGACCCATGAACAAATTCAAGTATGAAATTAGTAAATAAATAACTTTCGTATTATCGGAATAATAGAACTTACGTACCACTATCGTATGTGAGAAAACACATCGGAAAATTCCGTAAAAATTATAAACCAACCCTAAATATTATCCCTAAGCGTTCCACGAGGAATTCGTGCAACGGAAAATCTGATTGCCCGAGTATATGTCACATGTGACCAAGTTACCCGAATTAGGAAACTAAGTCGGAAAATTGTTAACACGGAAAAATAACCCAACCATAAATTAAATAAACATGTTGGAGAGACTTACAACATTATGTATTAATAACCCATTAACAAGATTGGGCCAATGGAGCACATTTGGCCCAAGGATAAAAATTGGGACAAGAAAAATACCCAGAAATTCGTGTATGTAATTATGCAATAATTACGGAGGGCAATTTAGGGTTAAAATTATGGTGATTAGTCATGTAAGATAAGCCAAAACCGGACCCAACCCTAAGAGGTGGTTTCCTAAACCTTTGCTACCTCCTGTGGGTGAGAGAATCCCAGATTTTGGAAAGTAGGAAGCAGAATTCGCAGCCTCCTTTCCTAGTTCCATTGGGACATGAATTAGAACCCTAACACTATAAGAACTCCTCACAAAATGTTTAGGGAAGGGTTAACAACAAGTTGGGGTCGTGAGCAGCATGTTTGGAGCGATGGAGGTGTGGAGAACGGCTAGGGAAAACGTGGTCTTCCTCAACCTCGCTCTGCATCAACCCAGAAATCTGCAGAGAGTATTAGCATTCAAAGGTAGGTGTTCTCGGGCCAAGATTAAAGAAAACCAACACCATCATGTAGTTCTTCGAGTCTAGGTTCATTTTCACTTGGTTTGACTAATTTTCATGGAGTATACATTGTGTATTGTAGTTGTCCCTAAGTCTCGCACAGTTAGGGCTTTTCATGTTCTTCTTATTATGCACATGATTTGATACCGAATTAGACAAAACTTCCTTCATGAAGGTTCTTATACTTGTAGTCACGATCATCTTTTATGTTGGACATTATATCCAAAAGTCTTTCGTTAGAGAGTTATGAGCATGGTAAGAGAGTCGCTGCATGATACTGCGATTTTGGGCCGCACTTAGCTTTATGTTCTTCATATATTTCTTGGGATTCGAGACCGAATTAGATCAAACCTCCAACATCAAAGTTATCCTACTAGTTGCCCTCATCATATTTTGTGTTGAACGTTGTGTCTTAATGTCATTCATTAGAGAGTTATAAGTAGGGGTAAGTAAATCACTGCATGAGATGTGTTTTCGGGTTACACTTGACCTATATGTTTTCTGGGAAGGCCTCTAGTGTCGACACTACTTGATCTAGTGTCGACACACTGTCCCAGATTGGCACAAAATGTTTTCTGGGAAGGTCTCTAGTGTCGACACTACTTGATCCTATGTCGACACTACTTGATCCTGTGTCGACACTACATGATCCTGTGTCAACACTACTTGATCCTGTGTCGACACTACTTGATCCTGTGTCGACACCCTGTGCAGACCTGTTGACTGGGTTCTCTGGGAGCTGGGTCTAGTGTCAACACCACTTGACCATTTCTTCATATTTTGCCTTGTGTTTGAAGCATTGTGTCGACATCAGTAAGAGGTGTGTCGACACTACCCTTGCAAAAAATTGCATATCTTGGGTCTGATCAGTACATGATGTCTACTAGCATGTGCATGATGTTATATAGTATGCATGGACCTAAAAGAAATCAACCCATTGAAAAATGGTAATGATACGAATATGATTCTAATGTGTAATTGTGATTGTCCTATGTTCATTGGATTATCTTGTGATCTTCCCTATTGTCAATTGATATGATAAGAATATGATGTGAATATGGGGATGAATACATGTTAGTATGGACTTGTTAGTGAAGTTAATATCATGATTTGCATATGAGTTTAATAGTAACATGCTTTCCGGTGTTCAATTAATTATTTGTCCATATGAATACATGCTAGGAAAGATCCGTGACTCGTCACTTGTACATTTGCACGAATAAGGCACACCCTCCTTTGGGAATTGAAAGCTCTCTGTCGGTCATTCTGAATCGGCAAGGCTAGCGATCTTTTCCTTAAGACCTCCATAAGTCTCCGCTCTCTATGGATTCCCACATAGAGGCCAAGCTGGTTGTACCATGAAGTACCATGGAGGTAGAATGACATGTTCTGCATACGATCTGTCATTAGTCATCCTCATGTCAAGACATTAATGAATTATGAAACATAAGATACGTCGTTATACTGCCCTTTGTTCTCTTGGGCTATTTGTCATACCTTAACTCTATGAAAGATCATGTTCCTTTTACTATGATCTTGTCATTGAAACTCTGTGGCCATAATATGAATATGTTTGTTCGGCACACTATGGGACTTCGGTCCATTTGACCAATGTCTGTGCAATAGGGGCCCTGTCTGGTCCTGGGGAGGAGCACCCCAACGTACTTATTAACTGCGGGAGTATGGACTTGTGGTGCGTGGCATGGCACTAATACTATAAGCAAGAGTTGTAAAAAGTTTGCCTTTGTTTGATATGATAAGTTTGATTTGATATGATATGATAAGATTTGATATGATACGTTTGATCATGTGAACGCATGATATCTGTATGAATATGGCCAATCTCTTTTGATACGATTCTACTCTTGAAATATCTGTCCATTGTATATGTAACTCAACATTTGATCTGAAATGATATCTGTTCTACTCTGCTATTCAATCTGTTAGTATTGCATGCATTGTCATCATATACATGTTCATATCTTGCCTAATTAAAATGTTAATCACGTATATTAGTGCCCGCACAATATTGAGATGTAAATCCTACTGAGCTAGTTCGCTCACCCTATCATCCTACCCTTTTCAGGTAGTGATGAGGAACCAGTGGAGTCCGATGGGGCAGGGCAAGAGTGATGAGCACCCGAGTTGATAGTCTAGGAATAGTTGTTTGAATAGTCGATGTATTAGAGAAACATTTTCATTTGAATAATGAACTCTTTTCAGTGAGTCCTCCTTATGTAAGGTTGTAACTAGTGGATTGAAATGGAATAAAGAGTACCTTTGATGACATTATTATGGTCTGAAATGTGTGGTTATATGTAATTGTTACTCTGCGTTACTCAACTGTGATACGCCTATTTGTATCGTTCACGTCTCCCGGTATTTATTCCACTGCTAAATATCGGGGTGTGACAGTTGGTATCAGAGCCCTAAACTTTAAGGTCCAAGCGAATAGGAACATAGGATGAAGCTAGATCACACGAGTCAAAATCTGTCGTACCTAATGTGAGCTTGGGTAGAACCATGGGAATAGAAGTCACATGTGATATATTTAGATGACTGACTTATATTAATATCTTGAAGGTACTTAATACCTTAATGGCTGCCGAGCGAGCCGGGCTTTCCCCTAACTCCTAGGCAATTAAGAATGATAGGATAAGTGTCATTATAACCCTCAGCTTGTGTCAAGAACTTGGTACCTACCTGGTGAGATTGGGGAGAAACTTGGGCTTAGTCCAAAATTTTATTAATAACTAAATATTGTAAGTTACAAGGCATCAATAAGGAGTAAAGAAGACTAACCGTGTGATAGTTGTTTTGAAGGAACTTAAATAAACAGCAATGGAGGATATACCTACACCATCTATGGACAGACAAAGATCGGTCCAAAGATTAACCAAAGCACTACGACAAGCTGCTCAACTGTTAGAGGATGCCCTAATAATGGCTAAGGGAGATACAAATGGGAAGGAAAGGTCTATTGATGACAAAGGAGTTGGCGAAAACAATGAGAAAGAACAAATCACAACCACAGGAAGCTCCAAACCCATAGCTAGAGAGAAACGGCCCACCAACAGTAATAGATCACACAAGAGAAAGAAGTGCAAGAAGTGCACTAAGAAACTAATTCCACTCCTGTAGAAAGATGCCAGCATTGCAACAGAATAAATCATCGGTCTGAGGAGTGCTGGAAATTTCAAGGCAAGTGTTTGTTGTGGCAGCCAAGACACAAGGTTAAGGATTGCCCTAACGAGAAATCAAGCTCAAGGAATAAATGGCAGAACAAACCAAAGAAGGAGGTATGAGAGAGGTATTCTTTCTAACTCGCTTTTATTGACCCTGAAACATTCAATGCAAACAATTTGGTAAGTAAGTCGCCTGATGTGAATTTGGGGACCAAATTTTTTAAGTGGGGGAGGATTAACACCCCAAAATTCGGTAATTGAAAATTAGTAAAGAAAATGATAATCAATATTTGGAATAAGTCAAGAAATCATTATCACATATACTTAGATGAGTCAGAAAGGAAATTAAATAAAAATCATAGATGGACTTCAAATAATATCAGAGAAATCTAATGATCCATGAAGAAGATTTTGGGTCATAAAAGTCATTGGGATATATTTAAGATTAGTGTGACTTCTTATCCTAATTAGGAAATAAGTTGGACAACCCATTATAGGTGTATAAAATGAGATCATAAACTAAATGAGAAATTTATGGTGGACTCCAAACAATATGTGGGGATAGTCCATAAAAGAAATGGATCAATGAAAAGTAAGACCCATGAACAAATTCAAGTATGAAATTAGTAAATAAATAACTTCCGTATTATCAGAATAATAGAACTTACGTACCACTATCGTACGTGAGAAAACACATCGAAAAATTCCGTAATAATTATAAACCAACCCTAAATATTATCCCTAAGCGTTCCACAAAGGAATTCATGCAACGGAAAATCTGATTGGTCGAGTATATGTCACATGTGACCAAGTTACCGGAATAGGAAACTAAGTCGGAAAATTGTTAACACGGAAAAATAACCCAACCATAAATTAAATAATATGTTGGAGAGACTTACAAATTATGTATTAATAACCATTAACAAGATTGGGCCAATGGAGCACAATTGGCCCAAGGATAAAAAATGGGACAAGAAAAAATACCCAGAATTCGTGTATGTAATTATGCAATAATTAGGGAGGGCAATTTAGGGTTAAAATTAGGGTGATAGTCATGTAAGGTAGACAAAACTGGACCCAACCATAAGAGGTGGTTTCCTAAACCTTTGCTACCTCCTTTGGGTGAGAGAATCCCAGATTTGGAAAGTAGGAAGCAGAATTCGCAGCCCCTTTCCTAGTTCCATGGGACATGAATTAGAACCCTAACACTATAGAAACCTCACAAAATGTTTAGGGAAGGGTAGCAACAATTGGGGTTGTGGAGCAGCAAGTTTGGACCGCTGGAGGTGTGGGAGAACGGCTGGGGAAAACGTGGTCTTCCTCAACCTCGCTCTGCATCAACCCAGAAATCTGCAGGAGTTATTAGCATTCAAAGGTAGGTGTTCTCGGGCCAAGATTAAAGAAAACCAACACATTGTAGTTCTTCAAGTCTAGTTCATTTGCACTTGGTTTGACTAATTTTCATGGAGTATACATTGTGTATGTAGTTGTCCCTAAGTCTCGCACAGTTAGGGCTTTTCCCATTCTTCTTATTATGCCGTGATTTGATACCAAATTAAACTAAACTTCCTTCATGAAATTTCTTCTAATGTAGTCATGATCATCTTTTATTTGGATGTTTTGTCCAAAAGTCTTTCGTTAGAGAGTTATGGGCATGGTAAGAGAGTCGCAATATGATACTGCGATTTCGGGCTGCACTTAGCTTTTGTTCGTCATATATTTCTCAGATTCAAGACCGAATTACATCAAACCCCACAACAAATTCTCCTACTAGTTGTCCTCGTCTATTTTGTGTGAACGTTTTGTCTAAATGTCATTTTTTAGAGAGTTATAACGGGGGTAAGTAAATCGCTGCATGAGATGTGTTTCGGGTTACACTTGACCTATATGTTTCTGGGAAGGCCTCTAGTGTCGACACTACTTGATCTAGTGTCGACACACTGTCCCAGATTGGCACAAAAGTTTTCTGGGAAGGTTCTAGGTGTCGACACTACTTGATCCTGTGTCGACACTACTGATCCTGTGTCGACACTACATGATCCTGTGTCGACACTACTTGATCCTGTGTCGACATACTTGATCCTGTGTCGACACCTGTGCAGACCTGTTGACTGGGTTTCTGGGAGCTGAGTCTAGTGTCGACACTACTTGATTCTTTGTCGACACCACTTGACCATTTCTTCACATTTTTGCCTGTGTCTGAAGCATTGTGTCGACCCAGTAAGAGGTGTGTCGACACTACCTGCAAAAAAATTGCATATCTTGGGTCTGATCATTACATGATGTCTACTAGCATGTGCATGATGTTATATAGTATGCATGGACCGAAAAGAAATCAACTTTTTGAAAAATGGTAATGATACGAATTGATTCTAATGTGTAATTGTGATTGTCCTTATGTTCATTGGTTATCTTGTGATCTTCCCTATTGTCAATTGATATGATAAGAATATGATGTGAATATGGGGATGAATACATGTTAGTATGGACTTGTTAGTGAAGTAATATATGATTTGCATATGTGTTTCAATAGTTACATGCTTTCGGTGTTCAATTAATTATTTGTCATATGCATACATGTTAGGAAAGATCCGTGACTCGTCACTTACACATTTGCATGAATAAGGCACACATCTTGGGGAATTGAAAGCTCTTGTTGTTCATTCTGAATCAGCAAGGCTAGCGATCTTTCCTTAAGACCTCCGTAAGTCTCCTCTCTATGGATTCCCACAGAGGCCAAGCTGGTTGCACCATGAAGTACCTTGGGGTAGAAGGACATGTTCTGCATACGATCTGTCATTAGTCATCCTCATGTCAAGACATTAATGAATTATGAAACATAAGATACGTCGTTATATTGCCCTTGTTCTCTTGAGCTATTGTCATACCTTGACTCTATGAATGATCATGTTCCTTTTACTATGAGCTTGTCATTGAAACTCTATGGCCATAATATGAATATGTTTGGTCGGCACACTATGGGAATCGGTCCATTTGACCAATGCTTGTGCAATAGGGGCCCTGTGGTCCTGGGGAGGAGGCCCCAACGTATTATAACGCGGGAGTATGGACTTGTGGTGCGTGGTATGCACTGATACTTAAGCAAGAGTTGTGAAAATTGTGCCTTTGTGATATGATAGTTTGATTTGATGTGATATGATAAGATATGATAGATTGTTTGATCATGTGAACGCATGATATCTGTATGAATATGGCCAATCTCTTTGATACGATTTACTCTTGAAATATCGTCCCTTGTATATGCCACTCGACATTGATCTGAAATGATATCTGTTCTACTCTAATTCATTCTGTTAGTATTGCATGCATGTTCATATACATGTTCATATCTTGCCTAATTAAATGTTAATCACGTATATTAGTGCCCACACAATATTGAGATGTAAATCCTATTGAGCTAGTTCACCACTATCATCTGCCCTTTCAGGTAGTGATGAGGAACCAGTGGATCCGAGGGGCAGGGCAGAGTGATGAGCACCCGCCATATGATAGTTGATAGTCTAGGAATAGTGTTTGAGTAGTCGATGTATTAGAGAACATTTTCATTTGAATAATGAACTCTTTTCAGTGAGTCCTCCTTATGAAGGTTGTAACTAGTGGATTGAAATGGAATAATGAGTACCTTTGGGGACATTATTATGGTTGACATGTGTGGTTATATGTAATTGTTACTCTACGTTACTCAACTGTGATACGCCTATTTGTATCGTTTACGTCTCCCGGTATTTTTCGCTGCTAAATATTGGGCGTGACAGTTGGTACAGAGCCCTAAACTTTAGGGTCAAGGGAATAGGAAAATAGGATGAAACTAGATCATACGAGTCAAAATCTGTCGTACCTAATGTGAGCTTGGGTAGAACCATGGGAATAGAAGTCACAGGTGATATATTTAGATGACATGACTTATATTTAATATCTTGAAGGTACTTAATATTAATGGCTGCCGAGAGAGCCGGGCTTTCCCTAAGTCCTAGGCAATCAGGAATGATAGGATAAGTGTCATTATAACCCTCAGCTTGTGTCAAGAACTTGGTACCTACCTGGTGAGATTGGGGAGAAAATTGGGCTTAGTCCCAAATTTTTATAATAAACTAAATATTGTAAGTTAGAAGGCATCAATAAGGAGTAAAGAAGACTGACCGTGTGTAGTTGTTTGAAGGAACTTAAATAAACAGCAATGGAGGATATACCTACACATCTATGAACGACAAAGATCGGTCAAAGATTAACCAAAGCACTACGACCAAGCTGCTCAACTGTTAGAGGATGCCCTAATAATGGCTAAGGGAGATATAAATGGGAAGGAAAGGTCCAAAGATTAACCAAAGCACTACGACAAGCTGCTCAACTGTTAGAGGATGCCCTAATAATGGCTAAGGGAGATATAAATGGGAAGGAAAGGTCTATTGATGACAAAGGAGTTAGCGAAAACAATGAGAAAGAGCAAATCACAATCACAGGAAGCTCCAACCCATAGCTAGAGAGAAACGGCCCACCAACAGTAATAGATCACACAAGAGAAAGAAGTGCAATAAGAAACTAATTCCCGCTCTTGTAGAAAGATGCCAGCATTGCAACAGAATAAATCATAGGTCTGAGGAGTGCTGGAAATTTCAAGGCAAGTGTTTCTATTGTGGCAGCCAAGACCACAAGGTTAAGGATTGCCCTAATGAGAAATCAAGCTCAAGGAATAAATGGCAGAACAAACCAAAGAAGGAGGTATGAGAGAGGTATTCTTTCTAACTCACTTTTATTTGACCCTAAAGTTACATCAACAATCAATAATTATATTATTAGCAATCCACAATTTGATTCTATGTAAGTCCAACCCGTAAACACATGTGAATTTGGGGATCAAATTCTTTTAATTGGGGGAGGATGTAACACCCCGAAAATTCGGTAATTGGAAAATTAGAAATAAATCGAAAACGATAAATTCAATATTTGTGCAATAGCAAAAAAATGCACGTGTCATTTATACATACAAAAAACCCATTAGAAAATTTCATAAAAACCATAGTTCAACTCTAAATATACTCCCTAATGACCCACAGAGAAATTCATGCAATGGAAAATCGGATGGTCCAATTTTAAGGCACTTTGAGACTGAGTATCGTAATCAGGGATAAGTCAGGAAATCATTATCACACATACTTAGATGAGTCAGAAAATTAATAAAAATCATAGATGGACTTCAAATAATATCCTCTAATGATCCATCAAGAATTTTGGGTCAATAAAAGTCATTTGGGATATATTTAAGAGTTAGTGTGACTTCTTATCGTAATTAGGAAATAAGTTGGACAACCCATTATTAGGTGTATAAAATGAGATCATAAACTAAATGAGAAATTTATGGTGGACTCCAAACAATATGTGGGGATAGTCCATAAAAGAATCGGATCAATGGACAAGTAAGACCCATGAACAAATTCAAGTATGAAATTAGTAAATAAATAACTTCCGTATTATCGGAATAATAGAACTTACGTACCACTCTCGTACGTGAGAAAACACATCGGAAAATTCCGTAAAAATTATAAACCAACCCTAAATATTATCCCTAAGCGTTCCACGGAGGAATTCGTGCAATGGAAAATCTGATTGGCCGAGTATATGTCACATGTGACCAAGTTACCCGAAATAGGGAACTAAGTCGAAAAATTTGTTAACATGGAAAAATAACCCAACCAGAAATTAAATAAACACGTTGGAGAGTCTTACAACATTATGTATTAATAACCCATTAACATGATTGGGCCAATGGAGCACATTTGGCCCAAGGATAAAAATTGGGACAAGAAAAATACCCAGAAATTCGTGTATGTAATTATGCAATAATTAGGGAGGGTAATTTAGGATTACAATTAGAGTGATTAGTCATGTAAGGTAAGCCAAAACCGGACCCAACCCTAAGAGGTGGTCTAAACCTTTGCTACCTCCTTTGGGTGGGAGAATCCCAGATTTTGGAAAGTAGGAAGCAGAATTCGCAGCCCCTTTCCTAGTTCGATTGGGACATGAATTAGAACCCTAACACTATACGAACTCCTCACAAAACATTTAGGGAAGGGTTAGCAACAAGTTGGGGTCGTGAGCAGCAAGTTTGGAGCGCTAGAGGTGTGGAGAACGACTGGGGAAAACGTGGTCTTCCTCAACCTCGCTCTGCATCAACCCAGAAATCTGCAGAGAGTTATTAGCATTCAAAGGTAGGTGTTCTCGGGCCAAGATTAAAGAAAACCAACACCATCATGTAGTTCTTCAAGTCTAGATTCATTTGCACTTGGTTTGACTAATTTTCATGGAGTATACATTGTGTATTTGTAGTTGTCCCTAAGTCTCGCACAGTTAGGGCTTTTCCCGTTCTTCTTATTATGCACGTGATTTGATACCAAATTAAACTAAATTCCTTCATAAAATTTCTTCTAATTGTAGTCATGATCATCTTTTATGTTGGATGTTTTGTCCAAAAGTCTTTCGTTAGAGAGTTATGGGCATGGTAAGAGAGTCACTGCATGATACTGCGATTTCGGGCTGCACTTAGCTTTTATGTTCTTCATATATTTCTAGGGATTCTAGACTGAATTAGATCAAACCCCAACATCAAAGTTCTCCTACTAGTTGTCCTCGTCATATTTCGTGTTGAACGTTTTGTCTAAATGTCATTCGTTAGAGAGTTAAAAGCAGGGGTAAATAAATCGCTGCATGAGATGTGTTTTCGAGTTACACTTGACCTATATGTTTTCTGGGAAGGCCTCTAGTGTCGATACTACTTGATCTAGTGTCGACACACTGTCCCAGATTGGCACAAAAGGTTTTCTGGGAAGGCTCTAGTGTCGACACTACTTAATCCTGTGTCGACACTACTTGATCCTGTGTCGACACTACATGATCGTGTGGTCGACACTATTGATCCTGTGTCGACACTACTTGATCCTATGTCGACACCCTGTGCAGACCTGTTGATTGGGTTCCTGGGAGCTGGGTCTAGTGTCGACACTACTGATTCTATGTCGACACCACTTGACCATTTCTTCATTTTGCCTTGTGTTTGAAGCATTGTGTCGACACAGTAAGGGGTGTGTCGACACTACCCTTGCAAAAAATTGCATATATTGGGTCTGATCATTACATGATGTCTACTAGCATGTGCATGATGTTATATAGTATGCATGGACCTAAAAGAAATCAACCCATGAAAAATGGTAATTATACAAATATGATTCTAATGTGTAATTGTGATTGTCCTTATGTTCATTAGATTATCTTGTGATCTTCCCTATGTCAATTGATATGATAAGAATATGATGTGAATATGGGGATGAATACATGTTAGTATGGACTTGTTAGTGAAGTTAATATCATGATTTGCATATGAGTTTCAATAGTTACATGCTTTCCGGTGTTCAATTAATTATTTGTCCATATGCATACTTGCTAGGAAAGATCCGTGACTCGTCACTTACACATTTGCATGAATAAGGCACACCCTCCTTGGGGAATTGAAAGCTCCCTGTCGATCATTCTGAATCGGCAAGGCTAGCGATCTTTTCCATAAGACCTCTGTAAGTCTCCGCTCTCTATGGATTCCCACATAGAGGCCAAGCTGGTTGTACCATGAAGTACCCTGGAGGTAGAAGCACATGTTCTGCATACGATCTGTCATTAGTCATCCTCATGTCAAGACATTAATGAATTATGAAACATAAGATACGTCGTTATATTGCCCTTTATTCTCTTGAGCTATTTGTCATACCTTGACTCTATGAATGATCATGTTCCTTTTACTATGAGCTTGTCATTGAAACTTTGTGGCCATAATATGAATATGTTTGTTCGGCACAATATGGGACTTCGGTCCATTTGACCAATGCCTGTGCAATAGGGGCCCTGTCTGCTCCTGGGGAGGAGCGCCCAAACGTACTTATTAACCGCGGGAGTATGGACTTGTGGTGCGTGGCATGGCACTGATACTATAAGCAAGAGTTGTGAAAATTGTGCCTTGTTTGATATGAAGTTTGATTTGATATGATATGATAAGATTTGATATGATACGTTTGATCATGTGAACGCATGATATCTGTATGAATATGGCCAATCTCTTTGATATGATTCTACTCTTGAAATATCTGTCCATTGTATATGCAACTCAACATTTGATCTGAAATGATATCTGTTCTACTGCTTCAATCTGTTAGTATTGCATGCATTGTCATCATATACATGTTCATATCTTGCCTAATTAAAATGTTAATCACGTATATTAGTGCCCGCACAATATTGAGATGTAAATCCTACTGAGCTAGTTCGCTCACCCTATCATCCTGCCCTTTTCAGGTAGTGATGAGGAACCAGTGGAGTCCGATGGGGCAGGGCATGAGCGATGAGCACCCGCCATATGACAGTTGATAGTCTAGGAATAGTTGCTTGAGTTGTCAATGTATTAGAGAAACATTTTCATTTGAATAATGAACTCTTTCAGTGAGTCCTCCTTATGTAAGGTTGTAACTAGGGATTGAAATGGAATAAAGAGTACCTTGATGACATTATTATGGTATGAAATGTTGTGGGTATGTAATTGTTACTCTGCGTTACTCAACTGTGATACGCTATTGGTATCGTTTACGTCTCCCGGTATTTATTCCGCTGCTAAATATCGGGGTGTGACACATTGTGCTATTTTCTTATGAGAGAATTAAGACATTGAAACTAAACTCATTGTGTATTTAGTTTAATTTCAAAGATTCATTATCATTTCAAGGTTAAGCAATCTTAAATACTGAATGTCTTTAAAATGACTTGCAAAACACTTGTAGGCACATGAGTGGCTTTACTATTTAACATGTGCATGTTTAAGCTTCATTTTTACCACATGTTAAGAATAAATTTTCTAAATTCGTAGTCATGACTTTTCTGGACAAAGCAAACATATTCCTGTAAAATATCAAAAGAAAATGATGAACAATCTGGAAAGATACAAACAGAGCAATGCAAATTCTTGAACCACTGAGTAACCGGGTCATTTCACCTAAAAAGTGATTTGTTTTGCGTCAAAATGTGGAAATCAAAATTTTCAACTCTGTATAAGATAATGAAAGTTAAACAACTGAGTAATCAGGGGTCTTGCATCTGATCAATGTGATCTCTTGCACTGAAAAGTGAGATTTAACTAATTTATTATTGCATTCTTTCCCAGTTAAAAATGAATGAAAATCAAATTGACAGTATAGAAAAGCTTAAGACCTTAATAAAGTTCATGTATACTGAGTTTAGACCTATTATTCTACATTGTGTTAAAATTAAAGCTCCTAACATCCTTGTTAAATACTTCTGATCACTCATATAGGTCACTTTACTTCACATTTGCATCATTATTTTAACCACATCCAGATCATTATATCTTGCAATACCTTGTGTTGAGTGTGTCTTTATGATTAAACATATACACAATACCAAACACACAATAATTTCTCTCATATGTCAATATCACTTTGTCTTATTTATTTTGATCATTTCTGCCCATTCATTTTCTATATTTCATTTCTTGATCTCCTACAATCTTTGTTTTTCTCTCTTATCTATCTTTTTGATGCTATCAAAAAGGGGGAGAAAGTTCTTTAAAGGGGAGAAAGTTTCTTATGGGAGAAAGTTGTTCAAAGGGTGAATATGGTCAAGGGGAGTTATTGCAGTCAAGAGAGTCAGGCTATTGAGACATTGTGCATATATTTTGTCATCATCAAAAAGGGGAGAATGTTGGGTTGAGTGTGTTTTGGAAATTCCTAAAGTTGTATTTGAATGATGACCAATGAACATCACTCATACCTTGATTTTGATGATGACATATTGAACATGTTATACATTTTATACATATCACAACAATGCTTAAACAACATGTTTTTGATGTTTAATATCTCACATTGTAATGATAATATCTTGTATTAATGGTTTACACTTTATATTTTCTAGTTTACACAAATTTGTCACGGTGGTGTCGACACAGTCCACCTGTGTGTCGACACTAGCTGACTGCCCCAGAAGCATGTTCTGAGAGAAGCAACCAGTGGTGTCGACACAGTCCACCTGTGTGTCGACACTAGATGACTGTCCCAGGAAGCAGTAGAACAGTTGAAGCCAGTGGTGTCGACACACTTCGACTAAAGCTCAAAAACAGGAATTTTCTAAACACGTGGCTCCTTAGGAATCAAGAGATTTGACCTAGATTTCTATGCCCATGCACCCCAAGGCACTTTATGGACATATGGGGCTATAAATACCCATGATCCTCGTACCCCAAAGGGAACCAACCCCATACAACTCCCAGAAAAGCTTTTGGCGGCAAAAGGGGCTCTTCAAGGTCTTGCTCTATCTCCAGAAGCTGCAGGCCATCCTATCAAGAGGAAGGACGTGGGATTCAAGGCCAATCGCTGGAGAGAAGTGTGATGTGCTGAGAAAGGGAGCAGATCCAATTGAAGAGCAGCAGTATAAGAAGAGTTTCTGGCAATTCAGATGCCAGTGGAGCAGAGCATGCAAATTGAAGAGGATCTTTATCGAATTCTTTCAAGTCTCTTCAATTCAAGCTTCTGCAAGACCTCTTCACCAAGGAACATCCAATCTACATCTATTTTATCCATTTCTTGGATTGTTCTTCTCACTTTCGTTTGTGAGATCTGTGCATGAACTTTTGTACAGATTTCTATGTACGATTGATCTGTGAATCAGATCATGCTAGAGGATCTGATTTCTTTGTGTTGATCTAGCCTTTTGTGGTTTGAGCCGTCGTGCTCATTTGGAGTCGTTGTGTTCCTTGTGTGGTTTGAGTCATCGTGCTCAATTTGGAGTCGTTGTGCTCCTGTTGTGGTTTGAGCCGTTGTGCTCAGTTTTTAGAGTCGTTGTTCTCTAGGTTGTGTGTTTGAGCCATCGAGCTCAAGGGTGTTTGGAGTGTCGAGCTCCGGT